>VWZP01008448.1:7019-17241 GCA_013396995.1 Dicaeum eximium | reverse complement strand
TCATGGCTGTCCCTCAGCACCATCTCTCAGCGCCGTGTCTGCCATGGCTATCCCTTCATAGCTGTGCGTTCAGTCATGGCTATCCCTCAGCACCATCCCTCAGCACCGTGTCTGTCATGGCTGTCCCTTCACAGCCGTCTCTCGGCACCGTGTCTGCCATGGCTATCCCTTCATAGCTGTGCGTTCAGTCATGGCTATCCCTCAGCACCATCCCTCAGCACCGTGTCTGCCATGGCTGTCCCTCAGCACCGTGTCTGCCATGGCTGTCCCTCAGCACCGTGTCTGCCATGGCTGTCCCTCACAGCCGTCCCTCGGCACCGTGTCAGCCACAACCATTCCCTCCCGGCTGTGAAGAACAGCGATCCTTCAGAACAGTCCCCTCACAGGTGTGAGCACTGCCGTCCCCTCAGCGTCCAGCCACAGCCATTGCTCAGCTCCATCCCCTCAGCTCCAGGGCTGGAGCCCCTCTGCTCTGGAGCCAGGCTGGGAGAGCTGGGGGTGCTCACCTGGAGAGGAGAAGGATCCAGGGAGAGCTCAGAGCCCCTTGCAGGGCCTGAAGGGGCTCCAGGAGAGCTGCAGAGGGACTGGGGACAAGGCCTGGAGGGACAGGAGCCAGGGAATGGCTCCCAGTGCCAGAGGGCAGGGCTGGATGGGATCTTGGCAATTGGGAATTGTTCCCTGGCAGGGTGGGCAGGCCCTGGCACAGCCGGGGCTGCCCCTGGATCCCTGGCAGTGGCCAAGGCCAGGCTGGACACTGGGGCTGGAGCAGCCTGGGACAGTGGCAGTGTCCCTGCCATGGCTGGGGTGGCACTGGGTGGGATTTAGGGTCCCTTTAACCCAACCCATTGCATGGATCGCTGTTTCTGTGGGCTGGGAGGGCAGCTCAGGCTCGGAAGGACCGTGCCCTGTGGCCGTGTTCCCTGTCCCAGGGGAGGCTGCTCACAGCTCCTGCCGTGTCCCACAGCTCCCCTGGCACAGCCACAGCCGCTCCCAGTGACCCGGGTGTCCCCCGCCCCACGGCGAGCCCATCCCGGTGGGTAACAGCATCCCAGGGGCACCGGGGATGTCACCGCCCGCCTTGCTGGCAGCACCACCAGTGCCGGCAGTGCTTCCTCAGGAGCAGCACGGGCTCTGTTCCAGGCTCCTGTGCCCCTGTGGAAATGTCACAGCTCCTCCTGCGCAGCCTGTCTGTGCCTGCAGGAGGGAGGAGAATTCTTCCACCGAGTGTGGAGAGGAGGGACCACTCACGGCTCGCACGAGTGGGAGGGAATGTTTGTCCGGGAATAGGAATGGTTTGTCAGGGAATGGTTTGTCAGGGAATGGTTTGTCAGGGAATAGGGAATGAGAGGGGAACGTGCTGCTGAGACGCTGCAGCTGCTGCTGAGGCGATGCTGGTTCCGAGGTGCCTGTGCCAGTGACAGTGCTCGGTTTGTCCCGGAATTCCGGAGCCAAGCCCACGGGTGGCAGTGGGAGCGACTCAGGGAGGTGATTCCTGCTGCCTGCATTTCCATCCTAAACGCAGCAGCAGCCAAAGCCGTCTGCCGTGGGCTGGAGGGAGACGTGCTGCAACCTGGAAAAACACCAGATGGTGCCATGGCTTTAGTTATTTCTTCATGCCTCTGACTCCGGGAGTTCGGGCTTCCCTCTCCTCTGTGCCGTGCCCATCCTCCTTCTTCCCAAGGATCCCGGGGGAATTCGGCCTGGCTAGGAAAAAAAGGGTTTTACTTACTGAACAACGAGATAGAGCCATTAATTAGTCACACAGATTAAAAAGGAGAGTAAATTAAAGTCTAGTGATGCCAAGATGCCACCTGAGGGCTGGGGTGGATTATTCCCACCGGCAGGTCTCCAGCCCCTTCCATAATTAAAATACAGAATTGTTGATACTTTTAATGTATTCGGGGAAACGAAATCCCAGGCTCTTGAACATTCCTCAGTGCTGCTGATTTTACCGAGTTGTTAACTGCTTCAGAGTTTTCCTGTCAGAAATCAGGTGAGCTGGTTACACACCTGTTTCCTTGAATCCCTCCATTTTAAGGGAAATCAAGTTCCTGCCACCTGATACAGGTTTCTTCCTGTTTTTTCTTTCCCCCAAATCTACATTTCCATCCTCCTGAAGTGTCTTGGGACCCCAAGAAGTGAGGGAACTGCAGAATTTATTAAGGCTAAGCAATAAACCAACGTTTTCCCCTTAAAATGTGCCAAAAGAAAATTTAACGGATGTCCACAGTTTGTAAAGCCAGGGAAGGACAGTTCCCTGCCAGGGGGAGGCAGAAGGAAATCCCTGAAAAGCACCATCAGCAGGACCAAGGCCATAGCCCCAGATGGTTTCAGTGAGCCATGACGTGGAGCACACGTGTCCAGTGCTGAGAACTGCAGGATGGGGCGTGCATTTCCAAAGGGCCCTGTGGAAGAGGAACAGGATCTGTGGTAGGACATGAGCCACAGGGAAGGATTTTGTCAGGTACCACATCCTGGGGCACGGATATTCCAGTGCCACGTTGGGAATGGGCTGTTGGGAGCAGCCCTGGGATCCCCCTCTGAGACACTAAGGTGGAATTTTATATATATATTATGTGTGTGTATAAAATATGTATGTATATATCCACATGTCCCCCTGGGATTGCTCCTGGGCCGGTTTAATGCCCAGAAATCCCCTCCCTGAGCAGAAGGTGCCTTTGATCCACACCCCCAGCACTTTGCCCGATTTCAGCGTGGCTGTCACTGCCTGTGACAGCCTGGGGCTGGCAGTGGCCCTTGGGGGCTGCAGGTCCCACAGAGCCGTTTTGTGGGCTCATCCCTGGGGCTCCTTTGGGCACCAGAGTAAAACGTGTCCCTGAGGCTGAAGGCAGCACCCATCCCACTGGGAAGCAGGCCTGGAGGAGGCTGTGCTACCTGCAGCACACTCACTGCCCGTGGGATCACATCCCTGCCATCTGCCCTGGAACAGCCCAGAGCCCCCAGAGGTGAAACTCTCAGCCCAGCTTTTCCATTATAAAACCCAGCAGCAGCAGCAGAGAAGCCTGAACTGAAAGGGACAAGAGACCAGTTTGGCTCAGTTTTGAACTGGGAGGGAAGGGCTGGGAGATGCAGCAGCACCACTGGAATAAGGAACGTTTGATTGGAAGTGCAGCAGCACCAACATGTTGCCATTTTATATTTCATCTCGCCCATGTCTCTGAAATAGGAAACTCCCAAGGCTGCCATTCCCTGTCAGGAGAGGAGGAAGCTGGGATGAAGAGGCCTGGGATGAAGGCAGGATCCCTCTGTTCAGGGAGCCAAGGCACAGGAGGGACAGCCCTTCACAGCCCTGTGTTCACCTCTCAGTGCAGGGGGGGTTAAACCCCATCCTGCCCCAGCAGCTCTCCCAGCTGGGTGCCAAGGTTTGGCTGTGCAGGACAGCCCAGTGACAAGTACAGAAGCACCAGTGCCAAGGTTTGGCTGTGCAGGACACCCCAGTGACAAGTACAGAAGCACCAGTGCCAAGGTTTGGCTGTGCAGGACACCCCAGTGACAATCAAGTACAGAAGCACCAGTGCCAAGGTTTGGCTGTCCAGGACACCCCAGTGACAATCAAGTACAGAAGCACCAGTTCTGTGCCTTTCCAGGGTTCATTTTTGTACCTTCAACCCCGATGTGTTCACGCTGCTCCTTTCCCCACCTCGTTTCCTTCCCTGCACACCCCAGGGACAGAACTGCTGAACGCAGCTCGGGTTCCACTCGGGATCCCAGGAACACTCCCTGGATTAAATGGAATAAATGGAATAAATGTAATTTGGGATTCCCCTGGGCCATACAAGGGCAGAGCAGAGCAGGGCACGAGGCTGGTGCAGCCACCTCTGGGCTCCAGCCTGCTCCCAGCCTCCCTGAGCAGGAGCTGTGTTCCTGTGTGGGTGCAGTGCTGGGCCCGAGGCAGAGCTCCAGGAGGAGCTGGGATGTGCAGCACATGGAGCTGTGTCTGCCCTCGGTGCCCCGTGGGACCTCTCCCGAGGGGAATTCACTCCAGTGCTGGAGCTGCACACATGGATCGACCTCTGCAGGAGATCTGCACCAAGAGCCCTGCAGAGCAAAGAAATCCCAAACGCTTTGGAGCTCCCTTGGAAGCACAGCTGGAGGTTTGGTGTCTGAATCTCCCGCAAGAGGCTCCTGCAGGGTGGTGTCGCTCAAAGGTTGGATTCCCTGAGCTGGGAGGTCTCTTCCAACCTCAGTGATTGTGTGCAGAACCCACCCATTTATTGCCACTGCAGGGCTCTGGGTTTGCTTTGGGCAGGGGCTGCAGCAGCTTTGGCTGTGCGGGGTCATGGTTTGGGGAGGATCCATCCTGGGGGTCACGAGGAAAACAATGATTTATGGCTCTCAAACTGCTAAAGCCTTCCCCAAACCCTTTGCTCTGGGCTTGTGCTTCCCGCAGAGCTCCCACCCGCTCTCCCCCCAGGCTCTCTTCCCTTGGTTTTGTGGTTTTAAACATTATTACATCTCAGATCCAACCAGCTCAAA
Organism: Dicaeum eximium; assembly: GCA_013396995.1. Classification (NCBI taxonomy): domain Eukaryota; kingdom Metazoa; phylum Chordata; class Aves; order Passeriformes; family Dicaeidae; genus Dicaeum; species Dicaeum eximium. The sequence continues at coordinate 12,744 of VWZP01008448.1, read as the reverse complement.
TACTTTTTAATACATTGAAAATGTAAAATAAAGCATATACGAAGTACATACAGTATATATATACACATATTTCAAATACTTAAAATTCTTATGTAAAATATGATTTTTTTTCTATATTATTTGTGTAAAAATACATTTTCAAATGGTGTCACCTCGATTTTGCTGTACAGACCCTCAAGCCCAATCGAAGTCCCTTTTAAAAAGGCAAAAGACAAAGGTTTAGGATTTTTGGAATTGTGTTTACAGGCCTGTTGTCCACACAGGAAAAGCCTCTGGGAAACAGTATTGGATTGCTTCTTGGTGAGAATTCCCGTTTTTATTGCATTAATGGCAGGAACAATTTAGTTGTGCTGCAGTAACTCCGCTGGCCTGGCCGAGGAACTGCCCCCGGTACCCTGTCACCACCTCAGAACCCCTCCTTTGCCTGCTCTTTTCAGATACTAAAATATATATTACTTAAAATATATTACTGTAAGCTCTCCCACTTGCTCTCCGCACCTTCCCCGGGTCACAGCACCCACGGCACGGAGCCCCAGACCGCTCCCAACCCACCCTCCCGCCCCCTGGGCTTTGCTGCCTCCCTCCCGAGGGTCCCTCCCGAGGGTCCCTCCCGGTAACGACCTGATCAGGAACTGCTGCTCCAGCAGCTCTTTTGTGCAACCAAAATAAACAAATCCAGCTCCCCAACCAGTGCAACTGCTTGGAACCTCCTCTTTAGTAAAATTCCACACCAAATTCCTTTCCTTGCTGCCCACCTGGCTCAAAACCTGAACCCCCAGAGCTGCGCTGGCACCTCCTGTGCCACCTCCTGTCCGTGGGGTTTGGGGCTGGGAGCAAAGCGTTGGTCAGGCTGTAATTCCAGTTCTGTGTCCTGAAAAGGGAAACTGAAACCTCCTCCCTCATCAGGCTCCTTTCCCTGCCACAAACACTCTGACATCAGGCTTTGGAAATCCTGGATTTTTGATGCCACCATTCCCTGCAGTGCCATTAAACTCATTCCTGGGGGACCAAAGTCTAATGGTTTAAACTCCTTCACGACATCCCTTTATTATAAATCCCGTGTGGAGGTGGATTTACTGTCGATGGGAAGGAGCCTCAGCAGTGGGACAGGCTGATCCCACCCCCAGAACTCCACAGGATTCCCCCTTCTGGAACCCACACCCAGCTGCAGCACATGCAAACTTCAGGGCTTTATCCCTATTCCAGGGAGCACTTCCAGGGATTATTACACCCAGCCTGTTATCCCAAACAATTTCCTCACACTCAGTGCCCTCTGCTCACCCTCGGAGATGCTCCCCCAGGCTCCAGGCACCAGGAACGTGCTCAGACCTCAGATGGACACTGAGAGAATCGATTTCTTAAAAAGAATCAGAAGAAGGGTAGCCCAAGCCAAGTGTTGATCCACAAAATGGAACTAAGGCACTGACAGGTGTAAACTCCCGAGCCACCAGCACCATCCTACCCTGGCCAATGCCAGCCTGGGGCCACCTCCATGTCCAGGGTGTCCCACCCCAGGTCACCAGCCAGCCCCTCCTGGGATGGCACAGCCAGATGGGCACAACCCCATGGGATGGCTCTGGGAACTGGGCACATCCAGATGGGCACATCCCCATGGGATGGCTCTGGGAATGGATCTCATCCCCATGGGATGGCTCTGGGAATGGAGCACATCTGGATGGGCACATCCCCATGGGATGGCTCTGGGAATGGTGGCTCCCATCCCAGTCCATGCTCAGCAAGGACACCAGGGAAATCCAAAGGAGGCACCAGCTGGAGCCACGGCCGGGCAGGGACGCTTTGGGAAGTGCCAGGGAGCTCTGAAGAGCCTTTCCAGCGGCAGCTGCAGCAGCTGAACGCCTGTGAGCGCTCAGGGTCACAGCTCCTGCTCATCCTCTGCTCCTCCCTCTCCAGCAGCCTGGAAAAACACCCTGAGAGGAGCCAAGGAGGGAGCAGACCTGACCCGAGTGCGCAGCGACACCTCTCACTCTCCTCTGAGAACGACTCTCGGCCTCGCCCGGGCTGTCCCAGCCAGGAATGGAAGTGTCTGTCCAGGACCACGTGAAGGAACCTCCCTCCTGTCTGGATGAGGCCTGAGGGATGAATGGACAGATCCCGCTCTCAGCTCCAAACCAGCCCACGGTGCCTCCCCAGGTTTACAAAAATGCAGGATTTCCTCTTCCTGAACAAAGCTGGAAGTGGGAAGTGGCAGGAACAGGCACAGGCCGAGGCTTCTTGGGCTACCACCACCACCACCACGGGTGTGAGACGCTCGTGGGGACAATTCTGTGCAATTTTTTAGATTTAAAAAATTGAGTTAATTTCTAATCCTTAAATCCTCCTCACCACGGGATGCTTGAGCAGCGATGTGGAACCACGTCAGTGGGGGTCACTGCTCTGCAATGAATTTCAGATGACAGAACCCAGAGCAGGTGATGCTGCAGCTCCTGCTGCTCTGGAGGCACTCCCTGGGCAGGGAAGGAAACGCTCCTGCTACCACAGGATCAAGTCTGCAACTCCCTTTTCCTTGTCATCACCAACCAAATCACAGAGTCACAGAATATCCTGTGCTGGAAAGGATCCACAGGGATCATCCAGTCCAACTCCTGACCCTGCACGGACACCCCAACAATCCCACCCTGTGCCTGAGTGTTGTCCAAACGCTCCTGAAGCTCTGGCAGCCTTGGGCACCACTTGTTGCTTGGAAAATCGCCCAGGGAATTATTTCTGCTCCTCACCACCAGTGCCAGGCTCCGGGGAGAAGGGGAGGGGAGCAGTAGTACAAAGGAGAGGGGAAGGGAAGGCTGAGGACCCTGTGCACCACTCAGCTGCCCCACTGCTGTGGGAATATTGCTTCAGCTTAAAAAGGCCTTTGGATTAAAAGTGAATTTAGTGCTTTTCCATCACAAACATACATAGCTCTGTTCCCTGACCAGGATGCAGCAAGGCCTCCACCCGCCCCAGGAGAGGAACAGCCCTCGAGTGACTCGTGCTCCATCCATGCCCTCAGCTCCTGGGAACACGGGGGCACTGTGCTTTGATTTCCTTCAGTGCAAGTGAAGGAATCCAGGAACTGATGGGGAGCACAGGTACCCCCAGTCAGCTCTGAGGGGCTGCCCCAGCACCCCTCCCTCCCTTGGGCCGGGCCCAAGCTGAGCTGGGCTCAGCCCAATTTGGTATTTCAAACACAAAAAGCCACCCAACAAGGCCCAGGCAGACACTCATTTGCCTTTCCCTACACCCAGGAAATATAAAATCTTGGATAGAAACTGGAGATGTCTGACCATGGGGGTGTTTGGATGAGCACAAAACGCTTCCCAGAGCGTGGCAGGACCCAGGGTGACGCTTCGTGCCCTTCTTCTGCCCCCGTGTCCCAAGAGCAGCTGGCTCTGGGCCGTGGCATGGCAGCTGCAGCTCCTGGGAATGCCCAGGGGAGCAGATTCCTGCCAGCCCTACCCAGCCAGGCACAGCTGGGACAGTCCCCAGGACTCAGCAGAGCTCCCTGCAGCTCCACCTGCAGCACAGCCGGACACCTCCCTTCAGCTGGGATCCTGGGAGAGGGGGGATCTGCAAACCAGGAACGCCAGCCCGCCCAGCCCAGCCCAGCCCAGCCCAGCTCAGCCCAGCCCAGCACAGCCCAGCCCAGCAGCTTCTGGAACAGGCCACGGGGAAAGGCTGGCACGGCCTGGGAGGTGCCTCCCAGGGATCTGAGCTGGTGACCCAAGGGAGCCCACTCAGGGCTCCTGCCTCGCTGCTCCATCGCCACACACGGCCGGACTTGGATTATCCCGTTCCCTCTGCCAAGAGAACACCAACAATGGGCTAGGGCTGGATCTCCCCAGGGAGAGCAGAGCTCAGCAAACGTGCTCAGAGCAGGCTGGGGTTACTGGAACTGCAGTACGAGTCAAACGCTATCTCCTAAAAGATTGAAAAAATATCTTTAAACAAAATAATGTAGCATATTTACATAATTCCTTAAGTGCAAACTCTTGTCACGATTCACGTAGTCGAGCGCGATTTCGACTCCCTGTACAAGAAGGTGCTCTTTCGTTAATGAAAGGACTCGAACTCTGTATTCCTGATTCAGTAACATGTCTCTTGTGCAAGGCAGTAAAATTCCTGTTTCTTCCCAAGACGCTTCCCAAAGCAGCCCCCGAGGGAAGCCGTGCCGCCCCCGTTACCGCACCACGAGGCAGGAGACGCAGAGCTTGGAGGGCCCGATGCAGTCGTCGTGGCAGAAGGCACCGCAGCCCTTGCACATGATCATGGCTTTCAACCTGCAGTAACATTTGGAGGGGGGATCCTCCATGGCGCCGTCCTCGGCGAACGCCTGCACCGGGAGGCTCTGCCCGTGGCCGCCGGAGCCGCCGGCCTGCCCGGCGGGGATGGTGGTGACGGTCACCGAGAAGGACATGACGTTGGCCATGGAGCTGGCCAGCTGCTTGCACTCGGACAGCCCGGTGCCGAGCGAGCCCTGGCCCACGTCGGCCGAGGTGGACACGTTGATGGTGCCGCTGTAGCTGGGCCCCAGGAGCTGCGCCCCGGCGCTCGCGGGCAGCTTCGGGGGGTGCGGGGCAGGGAGCAGCGGGGGCCGCGCCGAGTCCGGGGACGGGGCGGGGGGCCCGAAGGGCTCCGTGCTGCCGTGGCCCTTGCCCCTCATGGCATGGGCCATCTGCTCCTGCGCCGCCTGCAGCAGGTCCCGGGCCAGCGCCGTGCCGTCCAGCGCCGGCGCCTTCTCCTTGGGGCCGGCTGCCGGCGGCACCGGGGCTGCGGGGCCGGTGCTGTGTGAGCCCTGCTCCTTCTCCCCCTGCCCCTTCTCCCCCTGCCCCGGCCGTGGCTCCTCTTTGATGCCGACGTGCTCCCGTTCGTCCCCGGAGCTCTCGTCGTCCGCGTCCTCCTCGCTGCCGCTGCCCCGGCCGCCCGTGTCCTCGCACTCGCCGGGCTCGGCCCTGGCACCGTCGGCGGGGCTGCTCAGCCCCAGCCGGGGCTCGGCGTTCAGGGAGAAGCCTCTCCTCAAACTCTCCGAGCCGCGGCCGTAGGTGGAGACGTTGAGCAGGTAGTGGCCGGACATGGCAGGCTTGGACGTCCTCCTGCCCGTGAAGCCCAGCATGAATCTCTGGCTGGCGGAGCTGTTTTCCACCGGGAAACCTGAGTGCGGGAGGTTCAGCTGCGAGGGCTGAAGGACGGGCAGCACATTCTGCCTCTGCACCCTCTTGATGAGGGTCTGCAGGATCTGCTCCTGGGTGGATTTGCTCAGCGCCTCGTGGCACTGGTGCTGCTCAGGACCGGGCTCCTTTCCCGAGGGGAGCGGGAAGGTCCTTGGAATGTGAGGCACAGGCCTGTTCTGGCAGAAGATCTTCCCGAGCTGCTGCGGGGCCAAAGCCGAGGCTCTGTCCCCCGCCTCGGCGCCGTTCCCCGCCGCACCGGGAGCTGCTGCCCCCTTCTCTTCCTGAGGAGCCACGGGGACGGTTTTCATTTCTGCTTTGGTGAGCGGCTTGGGCAGGATCTGCTCCAGAGGAACGCTCTTGCCCTGGAGCAGCTGCGTGACCAAAGGGTTGTTGGCAGGAATGCTGGAGCTCGCTCTGGCCACGGCCCCGCCGGGAGGAGATTTAAGGCCCGGTGCTACTGAGGAGCTGCTGGAGGCCGGGACAGCTCCGGCCTGGGCTCCGGGGCCCGCGGGTGGCAGGGGGGACACCAGAGGGGCCAGAGATTTGCTTTTGGAAAGGTC
>VWZP01008446.1:0-13788 GCA_013396995.1 Dicaeum eximium | reverse complement strand
GCACTGAGCTTGGAAAGTCATGGCTCACTGACTTTTGTTGTCNAGCACTGAGCTTGGAAAGTCATGGCTCACTGACTTTTGTTGTCTTTTTCTTCCTGTGGACAGCATCCGTTTGTAACATCAGCCAAGCCAGTGTCCATCCTGGCACCACTCATCATTTCGGACAAGAAGAAGAAGAAGGAAAAGAAAGGAATGTGAAAATCCAAAGAGGATTTCTTCATAACCAGCTTAGGGTAGCATTGTAGAATAGAATTGTTGAGTAGTTTTATAGAGTAGGATTATAGAGTAGGATTATAGAATAGGATTGCAAATAAATAAATTTTCTTAAACATCAACTCATTTGGAAGATTCCCCTCCTTCTGATCCTGTGAGAAAGCTCAGTGTTTCCTCCTGAATTGCCAGTTGTTTTTTAATGGTGCTAAGTCACAGCATTAGGGATTCTCTGGTATGGTTTTGTAAGTGGGGAAAGCTCTTCTTCATTTATCTTGACCAGACCACACTGCCTTTGGAATATGGCCCACTGGTCGAGTTTTTCCCCAGCTGTTGCACTTGTAGTTGAGGCAGAAAGGGCAATGGCATTTGCAGGCAAAACCAGAGGAGTGGGGCAACCAAACATCCTGTGCAGATGCAGGCCTTTAGCTGGGACTCGAGAGCATTTGGGTTTCTGCCACTTGGNCTCCTCCTGGGGCCGGGCCAATCCTCCCCTCTCAGAGCCGAGCTGGCAGCTGGCTGCTGCCGAGGGGAAGTGCAGCCGTGCTGGGCACAGCACAGACTGCTGCCATTGCCCGTCTGCAGCCTGCACAGGAGCAGAGAAAGGCGAACAGCAGGCGAGGGCTGCTGCCCTGGCTCAGGATTCCTACTCTTCTGCCGGCTGCCCTGGAGCTCCTGCCAAAGGTTAGCAGTGTGTGCAGCACTCTGGGCACAGCGGGACGGAGCCGGGCTGCTCCGCAGGCTGGGGCACAGGGCAGCGTCCTTCAGGCACGGCACTTCTGCCAGCACAACCGAGGCCAGCCACAGGCAGCCACAGCTCCTCAGGCCACATCTGCAGGAGCCGCTGCCTCACACAACTCTGGGAAGTGCCTGCAGCCCTGGAGTTCTGCAGAGAGCCAGAGCAAAGGTGTGAAATGAAGAGTGTTTTGCAGAAATATTCAGGGCCACCAGGCCAGCCTGCTTTTCTGGCACACAGCAAGCGCTGTGCAATGCAGCTCTGAGCTGCTGGGAGAGAGGAAATCAGGGATTTGCCTGAGGGTTGTGCTTGAGTAGTGAAGTGACTGGGAAGGAAGTCAAAGAGTTTCAGTAGGCAATTTTTGGAAGAGATGGAAGCCTCTTCTGACTTAAGGGGATACCATTTGCAATGGTATAGTGATCCCAAAGTCCACACAATACTGCATCAAAGGATTAGACCCTTCACTCTTCAGGACCTTCTAACTGATCCTGCCTAAGGTCATTCTACTGAATATCAGCCACAGCTAACATCTCTGTTGCAGGGCTCACATCTCTGTTGCAGGGCTCTTCTTCCTCTCAATAATAATGGCTCAGCTGTCTCTCACTGATATATTACTGATCCAAGGCCAGTCTCTTCCATATCCCTTATAACAGGACTTTACTTATATCTCCAATTTTTGCATGCATGCCTGCATAAAACAACCCCATGATACAAACCTTCAGGAGAATCATGGCATAAAAGCAGATTCCATTTATCAAACCCACAGCAACTGCATTAAAATGTGAGTCTATGAGTCTTTCTTTAAAATTTTCTTAATCATGGCTCCTGAATAATTTTTGAGAGATAGCTATGATGCCCCTAACAAGTCCAGATTATTTAGCAAGCAGTAATTCGTCATCCATACAGCTTTCCAGCAGCTGTGTAGCATTTTATCCAGATAACTAATCCCTAGACATTGCAACCAGCTTCTGATTTATGTCTTCGCACTTCTTTTCCATGTTCTGAGCCAAGAGCAATAGTATCCTTGTGAGTGCATCATAACACATTTCACGGTGACACCTCATCCTATTCCACTCATTCTCCCAGGGACGTTTCCTTGCTCTTTTTTTCCCTGCTGCCAGTGGGGATCTGCACTCCCCGCCCGGCACTGCTCCTTGTGGGTTCTCGAGGCAGAGGCGATGCTCTGGTGCACCTGGCGCAGGTGAGCCTTGGGCCCAAGGAGGGACCGATGCTCCGAGCTGCCGCGGATACGGCGGCGAACCCGAGCGGCGCCCGTGGCGCTGCCTCCCTGGGCAGGGCTGTGCTCTCGCCGCCGCCGGGGCTGCCGAGCACTTGCTTTCCACATGCCTCCGGCTCCTGACCCGTCCCCGCAGCCGCGCTCTCCCGAAACTCCCTGAGCCGCGCCCATTCCCAGCCCGGCTGCAGGACTCCCTGATCCCGGGCGCTTCCGGTTTCCAGAATGACATTCAGGTAGCTTCTGCCCAGGAGAAAATTACTCACAAAGGATTCTGGGACCAATTGGGAGTGGCCATGCAATCAACAGCCCATGACTGGCCAGAAGGCTTCTAGAACTTTCTGTGAGAGACTATATATATGTGTGCTGGCCCCACTTCAGGGTCTTCTGAAGCAGCCTCTTTATGTTTTGTGCCGCACCCTTGTTTGTGCCCTTTTATTTATTTAACAGATATCTTCGTGCTTGGCACTTCAGTTGCACCCGTCCCTTCCTTGTTGCTGCGCCACGCCACCACACCATCGTTGAGCTACCGAGACCCGAGAGTTGCCCCGTGCACCCCGCAGATCCCTCGGGGTGTTGCTGCCGGCCCGTCTCCGGCCGCTCCGCTGGTAGCCGGGTCAGAGAGGTCACCGACAGTCGGACGCGTGCTGCAACAGTACTTTAAAATAGAAAAGATGCCATGAAGTAATGGGAGCTGCAGATTTTCTTGTAGTAGCGTAAAAATGTATTTAGGGATGTAGTCGGTCACTTCTGCGTATAAATATTGAATTAATATAGCATTAAGAAGGAAATACTGTAAGTGTATAGGCAATCTATGATTAAAAAGATTTTCTGTGTCCTGAAGTTGGTGCATCAAGGATCTCTATTTTTTGCTTGCTTCTAATTTGTACTGTTTCCAATTTGGGGTTACTTTTTTATTGTTTTATTTGAATCTCAACATTTGAGTAAAGTGTGTCTGCAGTGATCTTGTCTTTCTTTTTTAGACTGTAGTAGATCTGAGTCACTGCCATCAGGATTGAATTTTCTTGCGAAGGGTGGTGTGAAAATGCTTAAGGGCAGTCTCTGCCACAAAGAGCTGCACTGTTTGCCATTCTAAGTCCCATACTTAAATAGTTGATGTGGGTCTGTGCAAGTGCCATCTGGTAATAATCCTGGTATAATGTAGTGCTGGTTTANTGGGAAGGAAGTCAAAGAGTTTCAGTAGGCAATTTTTGGAAGAGATGGAAGCCTCTTCTGACTTAAGGGGATACCATTTGCAATGGTATAGTGATCCCAAAGTCCACACAATACTGCATCAAAGGATTAGACCCTTCACTCTTCAGGACCTTCTAACTGATCCTGCCTAAGGTCATTCTACTGAATATCAGCCACAGCTAACATCTCTGTTGCAGGGCTCACATCTCTGTTGCAGGGCTCTTCTTCCTCTCAATAATAATGGCTCAGCTGTCTCTCACTGATATATTACTGATCCAAGGCCAGTCTCTTCCATATCCCTTATAACAGGACTTTACTTATATCTCCAATTTTTGCATGCATGCCTGCATAAAACAACCCCATGATACAAACCTTCAGGAGAATCATGGCATAAAAGCAGATTCCATTTATCAAACCCACAGCAACTGCATTAAAATGTGAGTCTATGAGTCTTTCTTTAAAATTTTCTTAATCATGGCTCCTGAATAATTTTTGAGAGATAGCTATGATGCCCCTAACAAGTCCAGATTATTTAGCAAGCAGTAATTCGTCATCCATACAGCTTTCCAGCAGCTGTGTAGCATTTTATCCAGATAACTAATCCCTAGACATTGCAACCAGCTTCTGATTTATGTCTTCGCACTTCTTTTCCATGTTCTGAGCCAAGAGCAATAGTATCCTTGTGAGTGCATCATAACACATTTCACGGTGACACCTCATCCTATTCCACTCATTCTCCCAGGGACGTTTCCTTGCTCTTTTTTTCCCTGCTGCCAGTGGGGATCTGCACTCCCCGCCCGGCACTGCTCCTTGTGGGTTCTCGAGGCAGAGGCGATGCTCTGGTGCACCTGGCGCAGGTGAGCCTTGGGCCCAAGGAGGGACCGATGCTCCGAGCTGCCGCGGATACGGCGGCGAACCCGAGCGGCGCCCGTGGCGCTGCCTCCCTGGGCAGGGCTGTGCTCTCGCCGCCGCCGGGGCTGCCGAGCACTTGCTTTCCACATGCCTCCGGCTCCTGACCCGTCCCCGCAGCCGCGCTCTCCCGAAACTCCCTGAGCCGCGCCCATTCCCAGCCCGGCTGCAGGACTCCCTGATCCCGGGCGCTTCCGGTTTCCAGAATGACATTCAGGTAGCTTCTGCCCAGGAGAAAATTACTCACAAAGGATTCTGGGACCAATTGGGAGTGGCCATGCAATCAACAGCCCATGACTGGCCAGAAGGCTTCTAGAACTTTCTGTGAGAGACTATATATATGTGTGCTGGCCCCACTTCAGGGTCTTCTGAAGCAGCCTCTTTATGTTTTGTGCCGCACCCTTGTTTGTGCCCTTTTATTTATTTAACAGATATCTTCGTGCTTGGCACTTCAGTTGCACCCGTCCCTTCCTTGTTGCTGCGCCACGCCACCACACCATCGTTGAGCTACCGAGACCCGAGAGTTGCCCCGTGCACCCCGCAGATCCCTCGGGGTGTTGCTGCCGGCCCGTCTCCGGCCGCTCCGCTGGTAGCCGGGTCAGAGAGGTCACCGACAGTCGGACGCGTGCTGCAACAGTACTTTAAAATAGAAAAGATGCCATGAAGTAATGGGAGCTGCAGATTTTCTTGTAGTAGCGTAAAAATGTATTTAGGGATGTAGTCGGTCACTTCTGCGTATAAATATTGAATTAATATAGCATTAAGAAGGAAATACTGTAAGTGTATAGGCAATCTATGATTAAAAAGATTTTCTGTGTCCTGAAGTTGGTGCATCAAGGATCTCTATTTTTTGCTTGCTTCTAATTTGTACTGTTTCCAATTTGGGGTTACTTTTTTATTGTTTTATTTGAATCTCAACATTTGAGTAAAGTGTGTCTGCAGTGATCTTGTCTTTCTTTTTTAGACTGTAGTAGATCTGAGTCACTGCCATCAGGATTGAATTGTTCTTGTGAAGGGTGGTGTGAAAATGCTTAAGGGCAGTCTCTGCCACAAAGAGCTGCACTGTTTGCTGTTCTAAGGCCCACACTTAAATAGTTGATGTGGGTCTGTGCAAGTGCCATCTGGTAATAATCCTGGTATAATGTAGTGCTGGTTTACAGAAAAATCCTGTGAAAAACAAATTTGAGATGTCTTTCAAGAGATGCTTGTAAACAAGAGATTTGTAGCCTGTACTTTGACAAGATCTCTTGTAGAGTTTTTTGGGAAGCAGGTAAATGGCGTTCTGCTGGTGAATGACAGACATCATTTACAGACCATCAGTGTGGCATGAGCTTGCTGGATCACCATCTGCCTCAGGTGCATTAATGGTCATTAATTATTGACATTCTGTAGCACTTTTTCCTGTGTCACTTTTAAATATCCCCATGGACTAGGTTCTGCATTGAGGCTGAGGCATGGGAGATGGGGGTTTTGCCCAAAATCTTGTTTCACTTTCTGTTCTATGTCGGAACTTGGTTCTGTGGCACCTGCAACAAACTTTTTTAAGAAACAGCCTCTAACCAGTCTGGCTGTAAACAATTCCTTTTCCATGTCATTGCCCCTTATGCAGTAGGATCTGCACTCTCACTGTAAACCCTGAATATTCTGCCCTAAAGGCAGCAAGAAGAAGAAAACCACTACACTTCTCAGTTCACATATACCTGAACATCCTATTTCTGGCCCTTCTAAGGTACATAATAATTCATGGGATTACAGGTTAAACCAAACAAGCCAACACCTTAATACTGAGTGTGAAATATATAGGAATGTTAATCTGTGATATTGTTCTGCCTTTACAGTATGTGCTTCTAAACGAGTTACATTTTCCTTTCTGAATACAGTTTTTTTTTTGTTGGTGGTGGCAGTGTTGGGTAAATTCATGTCTGGTAACTGAATTCATCTTAAGAAATTTACATTCATATCTGATGCATATCCTAATCTAGATGAAGAAGAGTGGACTGCCATTTGCTTTTTGAGATATTCTTTTTGGTGAAATGTACCTGCCCATTTGACTTGTGGAGCTTGGCTGGAACTGATTCAAAGGTATATGCTCATCTTCCCAGTAAGGCTGGCATTTAATGCTGAAATCTGTCCTTAGCAAAAGGGTAACCAAATGAGGGCTGAAGGCTGGAATTCCACAGAAAAAGTGAAGAAATGTGTTTTGAGAGAGTTGAGAGGAAGAACAACCATTTCTAAGGCCCCAGTCAACTTGCTAAAAAGGGCTTTTGAAAGGGGTTACAATGCTTCTTGTACTGTGAGTTAAATGTATGGGAGAAAAACCAAAAATACATTCTCGAGATGTCCAAACAACTTTATTGGTAAACTTTAGAAAATCAGCGAGCTTTGGCAAAAGATCTGGGACAACACCCAATCGACACAAAACACTTCTCAGAGCATTAACTTGACCCAGTCCAAACTTAGCAAACCCATTTGATGTTAAGTCACTCAAAATGTTCCCAGAAGAGGGAATTAGAAGAAGAGAAAGAGAGAAAAGATACAGAAAAGCACACGTATAGATACAAACTCCTGAGTTCCAGCAGTGTTCAGATGGACCCTTCAAGATGAAGATAACATCAGGACATGTGGCCTCATGCCCAGCCTTAAATACCCCTTGGCCTTCATGGGCCCAGCCCCCAGGTGGGACTTCTGGGCCTCTGGCCACTCATAAGCTGGGTATGGGGCTCCAGGGTGGAGTGTGGGACATTTCCTCCAGTGTGCCAAAGACTGGCAGCTCAGCCAGGCTGGGATACAGGCCCTTTGGGGGGTGTGAGGCAGCTCACTGCCTTGCCTGGGGAAGGCCTGACCTTTCCTCCTCCATACACACATATCCCAAGAGCTCTCAAAATGTCAATCTTTCCAGTCTCTGACACCAAAGGAATTCTGCAGGGATAAATCTGCTCTAGTTTCCAGTGGATAAGTTCTCAAACAGAACAGAAGGGCTGATGTTACTTCGATCCTCTTGTAGGGACCTCCAGTTCGTATTTATTAGAAGTGAGCAATGAGTGCTATGACCAGGACTAGAGGGGTTCTGCCCCCAGCTGAGGGAGGAAAGAGACAGTCAGCTCTCCAGACTGTGTGGATTGATGGCCTGGCACGTCAGACCCACAAAAGCAGGCGGCTTTGGTCAACCAGTGCAAAATGTACCCTGATGCCATTGAGCTGTGTTGGGGCAGAATCCATCTCTGCTCCTGGGGTGGCAGGGGGAATCCCAACAGCTGACTGCACTGGAAGCTGAAGTGAGCCTTCAGCTCAACCAGACACAAATGGCAGAACAGCCCTGGCCCGAGGCCCTGCATATCCTTGGCATAGATTACCTCAGCAGAGGGTATTTCAAGGACCCCAAAGGGCATCGTTGGGCCTTTATTTTGGGATAGGTGCTGTGGAGACAGAAGGAATTAAAAAGCTGGTCCCTGGTGCCTCAGGGGATGCTTCTGCTGTGGGACTGCTGAGGGTCAAAGAATAGCAGGTACCAATCGCTACCACAACAGTGCATTGCCAAAAATACTGCCCCAGCTGGGACTGCGTGGCCAAATCCATGAGATGGTTCGTGAACTGGAGAACCCAGGAGTGGTCAGCAAGACTGGCTCAGCCTTCAGTAGTCCTGTATGGCCTGTGCATAATCTAAGGGAGAGTGGAGACTGACAGTGGAGTACCATGGCCTGAATGAAGTCACAGCATCACTGAGTGCTGCCATTCTAGACATGCTCAAACTTCAGTGTGAACTGGAGTCCGTGGCAGCAAGGTGGTGCTACCATAGACATAACTGATGTGTTTTTCTCCCTTCCTTCATGAGGAGAGTGCAGGCACAGTTTGCTTTCACCTGCAGAGCAATCCAGTATAGCCCCAGGCTGGAAACACAGCCCCACTATTTACCATGGTACTGGAAAAGAGTGAGGCTGAGGAACATCTGCAGTACATCCATCACACCATTGTATGAGGCAGCACAGCAGAGGAAGCTTTTGGAAAGGAGAGAAGATAATCCAGATTCTCCTAAAAGCTGGTTTTGTCATAAAACAAAGGTCAAGGGAGCTTCCCAGGAAATTCATCTAGGAGTAAAATGTCAAGATGGATATCATCCAATTCCAATAATTCAGTCAACAAAATAGCAGATCTGTCCCCACTGACCAGCAAGAAGGAACCACAAATTTTCCTAGGCCCCATGGGTTTTAGGAGAATGTATATTCCAGAGTACACTCATAGGTGACACGGAGGAATAATTTTAAGTGGGGTCCTGAACAAATTAAACTGTTTATGCAGTAACCCTTGGGGCAGTCAGGACAGGACAAGATGTGAAAAATTTAGTGGATTGACCCTGGATGGGCCCTGGCCAGGCACCCACCAAAGCCACTGTATCACTCCCCTCTCCCAAGGAGGCAGGTAAGAGAAAATACGAGGCAGGCTGAGGGCATGGTCCTGTGACAGGACCAGCTGCCCCTGCTGCCCGCTCTGCCTGTGGCATCTGCTGCTCTGTGCGTGTGCAGCCGCAGCAGGAAGCTGTAGGAAGAGGTGCTGGTGCCATGGCCTGATGGCTCTGGGACCCCATGGCTGTGCCCCCCAGCACCTGAGTGCCACCCACAGTGGGGCTTAAGAGGAAGGTCATTAGGAGGGAGAGAAAGCACCACCCAGAGATTTTGTGAGGGAAATAATTTATTTCCTTTTTCTTGAACAAAGGGTTGCAAGAGCTCTGCTGGATCTGCCGGTGGAGCAGCCTCTGGCAAGCCTGGGGAGAGCTCTGGGGCCTGGGCCCCCTCTTTTGTCAGACATGCTGGGCCCAGTGGACAATCAGCCCCTCCCCTGGGCGCAGAGGGGCTGCGCCTGCTGCCTTGGTCAGGGGGAAGCCTTTGATGTACCAGCTTCCTCCTCCTCATCAGAGCCTGTGGGGCTGCTGTCAGGAGTCCCTTGCTGGGAACTGCTGGAGCTGTTGGAGCTGCAGCTGTTGGAGCTACAGCTGCAACTGCAACTGCAGCTGCAACTGCAACTGGGGCTGTTGCTGCTGAAGCTGGAGCTCCTGGAGTTGCTGGAGCTGGAGCTGCTGAAGCTAGAGATCCTAGAATTGCTGGAGCTGGAGCTGAAACTAGAGCTGGAGCTGGCCAGAGGGCCGTTGTTCTCGTCCCTGATGGCACCAGAGCGCAGCAGCCTCTGGGCCTCCTCATGGCACTGGCCCATAATGATGCTGATGACACCATGGAC
Source organism: Dicaeum eximium (assembly GCA_013396995.1). NCBI lineage: Eukaryota > Metazoa > Chordata > Aves > Passeriformes > Dicaeidae > Dicaeum > Dicaeum eximium. The sequence continues at coordinate 4,276 of VWZP01008446.1, read as the reverse complement.
CAGTGGTGCTGTGTGTTCCTCGAGGAGAGGCTGCAGTACCTCGACCAGCATCTCAGCATTTGGCCCGTAGATGCAAAGGCCATGCAAGATGCTGCTCTCTATGGCATCTACCACCCACCACCAGCCCTGGTATATTTGCTGCAGCCTCTCATGCAGCCAGGTCCGCATGGGGTCCAGGAGTTGCTGTTGTTGACGGAAAATTTCTGCCCAGACCTCAGGCAGGATACTGCCCACAAGCTCCAGCCCTGATCCTTCCTGCTCTGCAGGAGACACCGTCCCCTGTGGAGAAGATGAAGGGGACACCACAGGAGGATGGGAGCTGTTCTCATCCAGGCTGCCGGGAGCTCTCCCTCTCTGGCTGCTGCCACCTGGCAGCTCCTCAGGGACTGTGATGGATGTCTCCAGGTAGTCGTCTTGTCCATGATCAGAAAATCGTACAGTCACTATTGTTCTTCTGCAGAGTGGGCACACTGGATTTCTCTGTGTCCACCGCAGGATACAGCCCAGGCAAAACTGGTGGTGACAGGGCAGAGTAGAAGCCACATCCTCACAAGTGTCCTGGCAGATGGGGCAGTTGCTGGCAGTCTCTGTGGACATTTTTGTGCTCTGCAGCACGTTGTGGAGAGATAAGGATCAGGGGCTGTTTGCCCTCACTGCTGTCACCTCCTGCAGGAAGGAGAGGCCATGGTCACTGGCTGTCCTGGGGCAGGGGGGAAGAAATGGCCAGGCCCCTGGAGAAGGCCACCCTCCCAACTCCCTGAGTCCTGTCAGGCACCCCACAGCCACCATGGTGGGACGTTTTCCTCCACAGCTCACCCTCAGTGCTGCATCTGAAGTGCTTGGCTGCCTGAAGCAGGCAGGGCAGGGAAACAGGATTATGGCTCTGAGACTGGCACCAAGATTTGCCAGTAACAGGCGCCACCCAGCACTAGAGTAGCCTGGCTTGATCCTCCAGTCCTCACAATGTTGCTTGGGTGGAGTTCAGCCTGGAGCCAGACTGGCCCAGGCTCTGCCAACTGAATATAAGCAGTGAGGGACACAATGTCATCATCCATTCCTTCTGTGATGTCACAGTCCACTGCTCGGTGACATCAGCCTCCACTCACCAGTGACAGCAAAACAGGCATTTCACCCTCTGGTCACCCCAAGATAAGCACCCCAAGCAGTGAGGGAAGTAAGGTCACAACCCATTGCTAAGGGATGTCACAGTCCACAGGTTGGCAACATCAGCCTCTTCCACACAGTGTTGTCACAGCAGGCTGTCCAGCCCTGTAGGTACATGGTGTTGGGTGTTGGAGGAAAAAAAAAAGAAATATAATTTCTTGCTTCTGCTCCTACATTCCCATGTTGTTCTCCCTTGGTCCCCTGCATCATGTGTCTGTGGCCATGTGTCTCATTGTACTTTCAAAGTTCTGCCTGGCATACAGTGAGAGGGCACAGGGGAATAATTCAAAGCTGTGCCAGGAGAGGTTGTTACTGAAATTGGCCAAATAGAAACTTTCTAACACAGTTTTGAGTATTAGAAAGGAGGCATTCCTTATTACACCATGCTGGTCACTCAGAGGATCCCTCCTCTGACTGAGTGCCCTGAGTGTCAGGTGAACAGAGTTTTTATCATACAGACTGATTACATGTTCATTAGCTATCCCTGCTTACTTGATGTATATGTATTACTTTCTTTTACAAATTTGCACTCCTTTACTGGAAGTTCTCATATGGTCCTTTGGGATCTGTCTTCAATGTCCGTGTCCTTTTTAGGTGGCTGTTCCTTGGCCCCCAATTTGGAATAAGCACAATATCATTTTTTGCACAATATTTCTGCTTTGTCAGCCTTGCAGAACTGAGCTGGTATCCTGCTTGTGTTTTGCATGACTTCTCTCTGCCTAAGTTACATCCTTCATCCACTTCTTCAAGGCTGTGCTGCTCTGTTTTATGGTCCTTATCAAGTCCCCCCTTTTCTTGTGACAAAGTTCCTTATGGGAAATAGTTTCTTAATACCTTTATTTAATTTTTACAGCGTAAGGCATTACAATAGTTGTAGACCAATGTTTTAACCAAGTCCAGCTGGGTAGCCATGAAGTGAGTTTGATCCAGATTTCTTTATATCCCCAGGAGATGCTTTCTTGAGCTAAGGGGCTTTGGCTCTTTTGATTCTGGAATGTATTCACGATTTTACTCTGTCTGTTTCAATGCAGTAAAGTTGTCAACAGAACTTGGACAGGTCCTACTTTTGTTGTAGCAGAGCAGTTTCCTCAGTCTTTCAAGTACACCCAAGATCCTGGTTGGAACTTGTTCACCGGTATGTCCAATCTTGTTGGTCTGGAAATCACCACTGCTCGCTGTAAGTCCTGTAAAGTTCTGCCAAGAAAAATGAGGTAATTATTCAAATCAACCTCTCCTTACATGTGTGTGTTTCCTGAAATGCGTTGTCCTTGATAGGGTTGGTCATACAGCAACCTCATAGGGGCCTATTTTTCTGGTGCCCATGGCTGAATTCTAATTCAAACTCGAGCAACAGGTAAGGCTTGGACGCATGTCAAGGAGGTTTCCTAACATATTTTACCCAAGTGCAATTTGTCGGTATAATTCATTCTCTCTACTTTGCCACTAGCTTGGGACCCATAAGGAGTATGAAAATCCCAGACTATTCCCAAGGCTTTCCTAACCTCTTGTACCCCTCCAGCAATAAAGGGAGAGCCTCTATCTGATGATGTTCCCAAAGGTACCCCAAATGTAGGTATTACTAAATTCAACAGTATTTTTGCTACTTCCCTAGACTGGTTGGTGAAACAAGGGAAGTTTTCTGGCCACCCAGAAAAGGTATCCACCAGAACTAGGAGGGATCTATGCCCCTGTTTTTTGGGAAACTCAGTAAAATTCATCTGCCACTATTCACTTGGAACACCTCCAGATTTTATGGCTCTTAGCACTACATTGTGAGCTGTGTCTCTTTTACAAGCTATACATTTTTGGAGTCTTGATTGTACAATCTGAGCCATTTCAGACCCAATTATAGATTTTTGCAAATGCTTCAAAAGTTTTCAGTACTCCAATGAGTGGCTTTGTGTTTGCAATCCAATATTTCACGCAAGAGTGATTCTGGGACTACTCTTTGCCCAGTTGGGATAACTGCCAGCCTTGTGGAATAAATCTTGCTTCTACAGTTTCAATTAATTGACAGCCCCTAGCATTATACTCTGTTTTTTTCTACTGGGAGAGATATCTCTGGCAAGGGTATTAAAGATAAAACTTTGTTTTCTAACATGTCTTTTTCTGCAGCCTCATTGGCTAAATGTTTCCCCAATTCCAGTTTGGTCTTGTCCACTTGGTGTGCTCTGCAGTGCCTGATGGCAACTTTCACTGGTTTCTGGATCCTTTCAAGTAAACCCAAGATTTGTTTTTCATTTTTGATCGATGTGCCTTGGGATGTCCAAAGGTCCCTCTCTTTCCAGAAGCCCCAAGTGCATGTACCACTGGAAAGGCATATTATGAATCAGTTCAGATGTTAACTCATTTTCCTCTACTCAATTCCAAAGCTTGAGTGACTGAAATTAGGTCTACTTTCCAGGCTAAAACATCAGAAGGGAGTGCCCTCAATTAGATTACCTCAGATTGTGGAGTCACTGCGTATCCAGACAGTTGGATAGGAAGGTTGAGGGCACGGTCCTGTGACAGACCAGCTGCTCCTGCCGCCTGCTCTGCCTTTGGCATCTGCGATGCTGTGGGTGTGGCAGCTGCAGCAGGATTTCCTGTGGGAAGAGGTACCACTGCTGACATGGTCCTCGGACTCCAGGGGCCCATGGCTGTGCTCCTCAGCACAGGGGTGTCACCCACAGTGGGGCACAAGGGGAAAGGCATTAAAGGGAGAGAAACCAGTGTCCAAGGACTATGTGAGGGAAATAACAATTTATTTCCTTTTCCTTGAATAGAGTTCCAAGAGCCCCGCTAGAGCTGCTGGTGGATTGCCCTCTTGCAGGGCTGGTGAGAATCCTGGGGCTAGGGTCCCTCCTCCTTTTGGGACACCAGGTCCACCTGGGCAAGTGGCCCCTCTTCTAGCCGGGAGCAGAGGTGCTGTGCCTTCTGCCCTGGGCAGCGGGACCTGGCACTGTCACCACCTCTTGCCACAGGTCCTCCTGATGCTGGTCCTGCCCTGCAGGGACAGGCACAGGTGGGGAGTGGCTGAGAAACCCAGGGGTTTAACATTGGCTGCTCTCAATGAGTTGTCTGGAAGTGACAGTTTTCCATCTTCTGCCAACCAAGGCTGTGAGTGTTTCTG
>VWZP01008445.1:194937-215429 GCA_013396995.1 Dicaeum eximium | reverse complement strand
CCTGTGAGGAACGACTGAGGGAGCTGGGGGTGTTCAGCCTGGAGAAAAGGAGACTCAGGGGTGACCTTATCACTCGCTACATCTTCCTGAAGGGTGGCTGTAGTCAGGTGGGGTTGGTCTCTTTCTGCAGGCAGCACTGACAGAACCAGAAGACACAGTCTCAAGCTGCATCAAGGGAAATATAGGTTGCGTATTAGGAAAAAGTTTTTTACAGAAAGGGTGATGAAGTACTGGAATGGTCTGCCCAGGGAGGTGTGTGGAGTTGCCATCCAATGTGTTTAAAAAAAGACTGGATGTGGCACTCGGTGCCGTGGTTTAGTTGAGGTGTTAGGGCATGTGTTGAACTCAATGGTGTTCAAGGTCTCTTCCGACCTAGTAATTCTGTGATTCTGTGTGATACCAGGGACCACCACAGAGAACTCTGTGTAAAGGGGAGGGGAAATGCCTTAATGATTTTGGGGAAATGATTATTATATGTATATTTAGTCTGAGACAATCAATGAATATGTATGCAAAATTCAATATATAAACAGAAACTTTCCTGTACTGGGGATTCATGTCTTTGGGAGGAGCTATCCCCCTGCGTATCTAGCTGAATAAAAACTGTCTGCTTGTTAATGTTACATTGGTGTTAAACAGTTTTTTATTTTACTGAATTTTTGGTAACATTCAAGGCCTTTAAAAATATGAAGAATATTGATCTAAGTCTGCAGACCTGATTCACAGCATGACAAATACAGGAAGCTGACTGGGATATGAAGGGAACAAAAGAAGGGAACAAAAGAAAGGAACAAAAGAAGGGAACAAAAGAGTTGTTTTATTTGACATTGGGGACTCAAAACCTTCCTGCTTGTTTTTGGTTACGGATACCAACAAACAAACAAACAAACAAACAAACAAACAAACAAACAAACAAACAAACAAACAAACAACTAAATCAAAATAACCCCCCCCACTTCACTAAATTTGGTGATTATATGACTGTTATTTATACTTCTTATCTAACTGCAGTGTAATGTTATGGGAATAGTGATCCTATTCAAGGCCAGAATTTAGGCAGGTGGATAAAACATTACAGTAGAAGATAGTCAGCTATCCTAGAGCATAAACTGTACTCACTGGAGGGAGAGAGATCTGAGGTGAAAAGAAAAATAACCATAAAAAGAGAATTTACTACCTGCCCGATCAAAGGCAACAGGAAAACTTTCCAATAACTAGAGTAAAATCTAAATAATTTTGCGAGTATGGGACTGTAAAACTCAGGAATTTTCACAGAGAAAACATCAACCCAGTACATAAATAAATTCATATCTCAGTGTCAGTCCCTCTTACAGTCACACATTCACCATACAATTTTGCTGTCTCTTGATCCACCTACTCCATCCAGATTTCTGTTTATTATTATGAGTTTATTTCCTGCTACTCCTAGCTGAGGTGCTCACGAGCCCAATTCATGTTGTGCTGAGTCTATAAGTTAGTACAATTAATAGAAAATTAATAAAAGGAACATATAACTCAGTTAATTGCTTCACACTATACACTGACATTTAGAACCACTTTCTTTCTTTCCATTGTAACAGAATGGAAATAAATAACCAATTTTCATTAGAAAATAAAAAATCAGAGTTTAATTCATAGTCTTTTGAATAATAGCACAGAGTCCCTGAATATAATACACCTGCCTTTGTAAGCACCATTCCATGAGTCCACTCATTTTGGTGTAAAATGTATCTGGTATGTGGCATACTTGTCAACTGGGGGGAAAAATAGGTAAATAAAATGAGATATAGGAAAAAAGGTTCAAATAGTCTGCTTGGATCAACATAAGAGTTGGGAAGGACCAAAAACAATTCCTGTGTTCTTTATCTCAGGTTATATCAATCTTAAAAGATTTATGAAAACATCACATTACTCTAGAAAGTGTATTATCTATGCCTTGTTTATTAATGGACAGAAAAACCAGACTGAAAAAGTAAAATCAATTTTATCCACATAAGGTGTCATAATCCACCACAAAACCACCACTTAGCAAAAACTTCATTGAAAGATATAATTATCTCAATGAAGATTAAGTGTTATTTAATATTCACATTCACCTTTGTCTATTCAGATGTAGTTGTGAATTAACCCTGAAACAGGGGTTCTTCAGTAAGATTTTGCCTTCAAATTCCATTCCCATTGTGCTTGCCTTTGCTGACTTGCTTTCTTCCTTTTTTTAATACCTCATCCATTACTGTCTTTCACATGGGCCTCAAAATAAAAAATTGTGCTGTTAAATGTTGATACAAGTTTTCTGATGTCCAATGAAACACGTAAAATATTTGTTAATTAAAATCAGAATATCAAAAGTTCTGCACAAGTTGTGTTGGTATTACTAACCAGTGGTAATTCTTTAATAGTATAATATGTAATACTATAATAATACTGTAATAATATGTAAAGTAATATTTTAATAGTAATAATAGTATTACTTTATTGGTATTACTAACCAATAAAGTAATTGGCAAGAAAGCTACTAACCAATTGGAGTCACACATGAAGTCTGCAAAACTATATAAAAACGAGTTATGTGAAAAAGAAGGAGCTTTTTCCACCATGAAGATGGAGTCTTGTGTGATTTATTCCGATAGTCACTGGTCACAAAAGCATTGACTCAAGTTTACCTTTCACTGATCCAAAAGAAAAAAGAATGATGAAAGACAGGGAGGGTACTTACTAAACTGTACACCTACTTGCAAGTTTTGGAGCCATGACAGCTAAACATGCTTATTAAGGAAGGAGCCAATGCAATTTAAGGGCTTGCCTTTCTGAGACTGGCATTTTGCCCAATAGAAATTAGACAGGAGCAGTGACTTAATTTCTGTATTGAATAAATAATGGAGACGTGAAAAACTCTCTTGCTTATTCTCCAGAACAGAAATACCATATATAACAATTGTTTTCGTTACTTCTCCCCCTCTTCCTATGCCTTTTAGCTATCCATAATTTGTTTGGGTTTGTATTTTGGTTTTTTTTTTTTTCCTTCCTTTCCTATCACATGATGTATTTTAAGATTTTCTGGTAATCATTACCTTAGATCCAAATTAAAAGCTCCAGAAAGAAAGCATAATGACAGTATGGAACACTTCTTCTGTGTTGCTGCAGCCATTGAAGGTGAGATTCCCACAAACTGGGAAACTTGGGAATCTTTTTTACCCTGAAGAGGCTATTTTCAAGCTGTTATTACTCAGCAAAAGGTATTTTAGAGAGAAACAAAAAGAGCATTGTGGCTTCATGCTTCCTTTAGCAGGACTCACTATGGTTATGCCTTTTCTTCTGCATGAGAAATCAGATGCTCTACAGCTGAGCAGAAGGCTTGGTAAATACAAATAGCCAAATTCACAAGGCAATTCCTCAGATCACTTTCCCCAAATGTAAAATGGAGATAATAATACATTACTGGTCCACAAGAACAAAATAAAACAAAACAAAAAAACCCCAAACCAAACAAAAACAAAAAAAAATCAAAAATCCACAAACACATGAGCCCACAAGAAAATGTTGAACTGATAGAGCCATCAAAAATGCAGTGAAATTATCACCATAAATTAGACTGTTACAAACCATGAACACACCTTTTTATCACCTAAATGTTTATTGCCTCAAGAGAATTCTGATTTTTTTAATGCCTTTTCTGCCATTAAACATAAGATTTTGCTTTTAATATTAAGTCATTAATAATTTGAATTTTCTGTAGACAGAATAAGTTTTTCTGCTCTTATGAATTCTTGGCAATATATTTTTCTGGTGTTTCCAGATGTGCAGCTTCTGCAAGGTGAACCAACACTATGAATAAGCAATTTCCAAACTCTTTGCATTCTAGGAATGCTAATTCCTTTCCCTACAGAATAGATCCTTTTAACAGGCACAAAAACTTCAATATAAACTTTATTGCTTCTTCCAAAATACTGGTTATCTTTCCATGTCACCTCATGCAGAATGCAAAGATGGTAGGAAAACCATTAACAGAAGACAATAGTGAGCAGTGGAAAACAATGAACCATAAGATGTCATAAAATTTACTCATCGTGTTCCTAAATTAACTCAATTTCTGTAATCAAGAACTGGAAAATAAAGCATGCTTGGACTCATCACCACATGAAAATGTCATCATTATGTTTCTATCCAGCTTCTCCAAAAGCTGTAAAACAACTGTTAAAAAAAAATTTAAAATTATTTGTTACTTCAAGAAGCCACAAAACTCTGTCTCTAAACATATACAAATCTCTCCTCTCTATTTCTGGTCCTGGAAAATTGTTAGCTGAAAGTATATTAAACCACCTTGTCAATCTTTCCTCTCATGTTGCTTCTAAGAAAAATTCAGGACCTGTGAGCATTAGCAAGAAACTACAGCTTCCAAAAGGCCAGCTACATGGAAAAAATCCAGCTTTTAAATCTCTTTCAGTTATCTAAAAGATCTAATAGCCTTGGTCTGCCATCAGAATATAGAAAAAGCAAAGAAAAATACCTATCCAATATTGCAAATCCTTATGAACTAAACCCAGAAAATAAATATTTAGACTGTATATTAATATCTCTGTGTTTTACTACAACTTCTTATGTATGCTTGTAGCTACCTTGAACTTCATTGTGTATTTTCTGCAGGTAAAAAACCCATATTTGGGGAAACATAAAAGAAGGGAAAAAGAGAGGACTTAAATTCCACTGCTAGGAAATCAGCACACATTTGGTCTTAAACAGAAAAGCTTTAGTGCACAATGATTTGGTGGAGTTCCAGTTTAACACAGAATCTGCAGAGGTGTGACAGGAGCAAATTCCTTACGTGTATCTGACATTGGATCCACTCCCCAGCCAGGCTCTGCTGCCCAAAGGTGGCCTCTGAGCACTCATGTCCATGACAATTGTTACAAGACAACACTGAAACACACCTCATTCCCAAGAGAAACTTCACTTCTATACACAGAGCCTTTCTTTCCTGCCATTCTTGTGTCCAGTCAGTTCAACCCCTTCTGCAGGTGAACCTTCTGGCCCTCCATGCCCAGATCATTCCCTGGTCACAAATTATCCTGAGAATATCCTAAGAAACTACAATTTGAATCTCCCTTTGACCAGGTGCTAAGTATTCCAGGAAACAAATCATGATGGGTTGAATTATATTGCATATACTTCACTGGATATATGGAAAGTGCAGGAGAAGACAAGGGTGCAGAAGAAAATGAGACAAGAAGATGCAAATATTCTGGATTCTTTACTTCAAGTGGTAAACCTAGAATTTTATGTTCTGAAGGAATGGACTAGTAAGTCTGTTCACAGCATCACAATATTTCCTCGTGCTGCTTAGAAAACTTCAGTATTCAGTCACCAAGCTCATTCAGTCTCTTCTCCTCTCTAGTTTTGTTGCATAAACAAACTGAATGTACTTTTGATCTCCCTTTTAAAAAGGATTTAAGTGTCTCCAGGGGAATTACTCTTGCTCTCATTAACCTGAGCAAGTTTATTCAAAAGATATGCTAAATTCATCACGATTCTATTAGAGATCAGTATTTTCCCCCATTATTACCTAAACACTTAATATTTTACACAAAATTCATGTCAATGTTCACAGGGTTGGAATAATTAGTGATATGTTCTTTTTCTCATGTATTGCTTGGGCAATATGAGTCAAACAAGCCACACTATGTCCAATACAATGTTCATCATAATGTAGCTAAAAATGAGAAAAGGAACACAAAGAATCTTCATGTCCCACAGTTAGAGGAAATATACATAAATGAACAAGAAACAATACAAATTTTCTCATTGTTTGGAGTGAGTGAAATCCTTTGGGATATATACACATACACTGAATACACTGGTTAGAGTCAGAAATATATAAGAGGGCAAACTGTTGGAACATTTCAGCTTCCAGTTAGATAAAGAACTGATCAGATGCATTTTAAATGAAAATTTGGGGAAAAAATCATGTTTGAGTTCTCTGCTACTGCTGAGCTTTAGCTACAGATGCAGAAGAACAAAAATGTAGAACAATTTGATACAGACTGGGATTTCCAAGGTATCTTCCACAACTAAATTTTCTGTGATCTTTTGAAATCCTAGCTGGAAACCAAATGGGAAGCTACAAGTAAAATATACCTCTACTATATTTTGCTTTTGGAAGATAATACATATAGAACTACAGCAACATGTGATATCACCATGAGTTCTTAATGGGAGAAGATAAATAATTCAAAATAAACATCAATTTTATCTCATTTTAGCAGTATGAGTTTCCCACTAATTCATCATTCACAGTAAATACGTTTCTTTCTTGACTTAAAGAAACTTTAAGTCATCTGAAAAATACAATTAGAACAGCTAACTCCAATATTCACTTTTGAAAGCTCTCAACCTTCCTCAACCAAAATTGATATTATGCAAAAATAACATACAGAACAAAAATTTTAAGCGTGTCCAGTGCAAAGTCATGTCTTGCAATGAAGAACTTGCAAAGAGAAACTCACAATGAAGAACTCATTCTTGCATGCAAACTAATCTTTCGTTTTTGTAAGTCATCAACACAAGAAACATAAAGAATACTACTTCTAAAAGCTAAAATGGTGATTTTATAAAAGTGAGCACCACAAAGTATAAGTGACTGAAGATAAGGCTCTTGAACCAGAGGACTCACCTTCACATTCCCAAAACACTGATTATCATTTCTGATAAGAAAACAACTGCAATAGAATACCCAGTGAACTCAGCAAATAATGGAGAACCCAATGGGGAAAATCTTAAATACTTCTTCTGAAAAAAAAAAATTTAAAAGTTTCTATATGATGTTTTAAGGATCTGAGTTCAGATGTAAGTTGGACCTTCCCTTCAAGCCTTAAGGTCAGTTAACACTCATTTAAGTACACTGTAGGAGCTATGCATCATAGGACTCATTGCAAATTAGTTTTTCACCATGTTTTTATGCAGAACATAAAGGTGTGGCAGAAGGCCATAAACTCCAAACTTCAAGCCTTGCAGCACCCCCTTAGTCTGAAGAAATTTATTCTGGATGTGTCCCTTTGTTTTCTCAGACCCATGGCAAGTTGCAGATATTTTTCTCTCTCTTTTTTTAATCAAACTATAGATCGCCTCCAAATTGGCTTCTGAACATTTTTCTGAGAAAAAGAATTATATGTAGGATGCACTGTGATGCTAAAACAACTGCAACTGAGGTTCACTATGACCTCACATCACTGTGGAGCTAGAGCAAAAATGGCCTACACCATGCCTTGTCAGTTTAAGTTTAAATATTTTTATGTAATGAATTCTGAACATAAAAAGATAGGTTAAAGTCCCAGTTAAGTCGGTTTTAGGATGTTGAGGAAAAGCTCATAATTGCATATTCAGAATGGAGATTTTTCCTTACTAAATAAAAAGCACATGAGTTATTGGAATCTAATTTTATATCACCAATTGGATTTGTTTAAAAAATCTAGTTGCTTGCTTTCAACAGATTACACACTTAAAAGGCAGAATTCTACCCAACCTTGAACCAAGAGAGAGTCAGGAAACAGTCTTAATCCAGTAATTTGCATTTCTACATCTTTAAAAGTAATTAATAGTTTCATACCAGGTTAATTTTTTTAAAAAATATCTTAATTGTAGAGAAATATTTTCTTGGTTGTACTTTCCATATAATGTTTGTTATGGGTCTGACTTGCTGATTTGCACTAAGCTGAAAAGCATTCCTCTTTAAGTGATGCTGCAAATTGAGTGAATGCACTACAGATGGCCAGAAATAAGAAGCTGATTCATCTGTCAGAAAGAGGACACTGCTTTAATAATAGACTGAATAAATTATATCCAGAAACTTCATAAAAGTGTTTATCAGAGGAGAAGCTTGACATAGCCTTGTAAATAACAAGCTTTACTGACTTGTATTTCTCAGCATGTTGCCATATTAAAAGGTGACAAAGTAAGCGCCAAAGCCTGAGGTGTTTCCATCTTTTACAAGGACTAGCTACCAATGTCTTACTGGAAGTAATAAATGCATTTATAAACATGCTGGAGCTAAATAATTTAGAATGTATTTAGAGTACACAACAGTTAAATGGTAACAGCAACCTCGACAAATGTATTGTATTCTGTATTTTGAAAGCAGCATGCTTAACTATATATGTCTGAGGTACGTTCAAGGAAACATTCATTATGAAAACCCTATTTTCAAAAAAATTCAGTGTACCTGCAGCAGTGTCTAATTTTCTCAAACATTTTTTAAATTATGGGTTTATACTTAACAATATATATCGTCTATCTGTAAACATATTAAAAAATCCTAAATCTCTAGCACTGAGGAACTGAGTCAATTACTGCAGTAAGATGTCAACAGTTAGTGACCTAGACAGCCAGTCCTACAATGTGCAGTGTAACTGTAGCCTTGTGACAACAAGACAGAATATGATAATGGATCCAACAAGGCCAAAATTTTATCAGAAGTCCTGATACTACAAATTTCCAGCACTGCCTTAGGATAGTAATCTAATTTTCTGTAACACAACTCTCCTTATCAGTGGGCTTTTACTGATACCGTAAAAGAAGCACAATATTGATACTATGAATTTTTCAACTTTTGGATGACAACATATCCATGGACTTACTCATAATATCCTATATATGTGTCAGCACTCTTTATGTGGTGGAACGCTGCAAGAACATCAGACCCAAACCTGCTACCTGACCCTTGACATTTTTCGTGTAAGACGACTCACATATAAATTTTTATATTAATCTAGCACTGAATCATCAGTAGACCAAATATTTTTGTCTCAGTTTGGATTCCCTTTCATTTACCACAGCACAGCATGGTTGGAATTAAAGCCATTAAAAGTCAGTTATCTCTGAGTAAATGAAGATATCAGTGCCAGAATACATTGATCTAAATAGAACACATGAGAACGCTAAGAATCATAACACCAAAAGGGGTGAACTTTATACACCAAGAGTCACAGCCATGAAGCTCCAGGCTTTCTTGAGAGACTCCATAAAAGATGACACAAGAAAAAAACTATGACATATTAAAATAGAGAGAGTGAATGACAATTTCTTTCTGAAATTCACAGCTCTTGGGAAAAAAAAAAGGTTTGTTTATTCTTTTTTTCTTTAAATTTTACATCTGACTATTCTAACATAGATTGACTAGTCTAATGTGTCTGCATTATTCTGAATCCACAGTGCACAATCTGTAACAGCACAGACTGAATTCTACACACATGCATATTGAGCCATAGGCACACATGCACTGTGTTAATACTTTGCAGTTTAAATGTTATACTGGAATTTCAGGTAGAAACTTCCATGAGTTTGAGTATCTTAATATATTAAAATACAGGATAGTCAAATATCTTACCCCAGGAGTGCTTTCTTGGCATTAGTATATAGGAAGAACTGTTCATAACTTCTTCATTCTTCTTTCATTCTAGAAAGAGCAGTAATTTTCTCACACTGATAATAATTTATCAGCACCATCATGGCTGTGGCAGGCCCTGTTCAGTAGTAATGTAGGCTTTTCTAGCATTCACAGGATTCCTGCAATTCGGCCTTATCATTCTGCTAGAGAAAGTTCTCTTGGACCCACCATGCAGTGGCCAAGAAGATGTTTTTAAAGTGTGGTTACATCCAACATGATTGGGGTAGGAAATGAAGAAATATGGATGAATCACAGAACTGAACAAATGATTTGTTGGCTAGCAGCTTGGTCCCAAGGTAGAAACACTGAATCAGTAAAATCAAACCCATAGGCAAACATCTCTGCTTCCCTAGAAATCTGTCTGGAAAGAACTAAAGCCTTTCCCTTTGTCCCAGCTTTAAAACTCTTATTACTAGAAAAGTTATTACAGAAGATAACAAAAGAACAAAGCTATTTTACTTCTCAGTAAAATGGGTGAAATGCAGTATATGGTCATGCATTATAAGAACTAGTAATATTTTTAATAATGCCCTTCTAAATAGTGCCAGGTCTCTTGAAGTTAATGTAGCAGACTGTTGTGCAAACTTGGGTTAAAACATCAACAGAGAAAGAATTATATGCATAGTTCTATTTGGTTTTGACTACAGAGGCTTTGAGAAGTCATAGCTGAGACAACTTATACATTCTTTTTTCTGTTATCAATGAGAAAAACAGCTAGAGGTAGAAAATAGAAAAAATTTTTAAAAGGACTCCAGTAAGGAAACTGCAATTATTCTGCTACATGTCAAAGCAGAAAAGAAGAATGTGAGAAAAACTACTGAAATATACAATCTCCTTGAATAAAAAGGTCTCCTAAAAAAAAATCTGACTCAATTCTAAATTAAAAAGAAAAATTACTGAAGGAAAAAAAAAAAAAAAAAACCTTGAAAGTAAAACAGAAGAGACACAAATACTAAAGACAGGGTTTAAGCCAAAGCTTTTAAATTCAACCTCAAATTAAAGTTTTTATAAAAGAAATTACACCTTTGCCAACTGTTCTTTCTAACCTGAGCTAAAATTCTGTGGATGATCTTAAGAATAAATAACTTAAGAAATATTTTAATTACCTCTGTGCATGAACAAAACATCTAGATAGATGCACTACATGCCTCATTTTAGGAGCATTGATTGTGTCTTCTAAACAGGTAACTTTTTAACTCAAATCCTGCTGGTGGTAGATTCAACACAACAAAATGAGATGTCCCTGCACCCAGCATGAAATGGATTCCCTCACTGCAAAATGTTTTGAAGACTAAAACATAAATTGTTTTAAAATTACTGGACAAATTAGTGGAAAGAAATACCCAGCATGCTCCTGAGTACACAATATCATTTCTGTCCCAGTAATGCCTGGACATGAATACTCTCAGTAGTTGTATGTTTTAACTGTGCTCTTACAGATGTAAAATTTTGATACAATGAGCAAGAGCATATTCCCAGTTCAATGTACCTTGTTCTCATATATTGACTTTAAAATGTTCACAGTGGCCAGTGCCTCTCAGGGGCAAAAAACTGTGAGCTCAAATTTTGGTAACAGTTGTGCTAAGTGTCTGACTTCTGCTTTTAGCTATAAACCCCTACTTTCCTGCTATACTTACTCAAAATATTAAAATTATTTCAATACCAGCCTATTCACTTAGGAGAGGAAAAAGGGAACAGAAAATGGTATGAAAATAACCATTGCAAAATTACTTGCAAGTATTTTTCTTTTGATAACTGTATTTTCTATCATATTATAATTCTTTTTTTGTTGACAAGTTTCTTAGATTTTGATCCTGTATTGCAATGTTACTCTACCAGAAAAAGTTTATATTCTCCTAGCAGTTACAGTGGCATAGTGCACAATCATTTATGGGAGCAACTTCTGGATTGAAAAATGTGCCCTTACTAGAAAATGTATTTGGTAGTCTGCTTGACTGTAAATCATCGTGTATGTACTCAGGGCTTCCACACAACAGATTGAAATCTCTTTTCTTTTATTCTTTTATCAGAACAGTAACATCTGTATTGCTGTTAAGCTGAATCAGTATTTCTAGGATATGCCCATAATTTCAGTGAAGGGACTTACAGCTCTGGTGTTAGTACTCAAACTGGACTGAAGCCTAGCATTAACATGTCCTGGTTAAGAGCATTACTCCAAAGCTTTTGCATGTGAGATATTGTTCTGCTAGTCTAATTGATATTCAAGAATATTTTACCTTATTTGTATGCTGCATATATATTTCTGCCATGATCAGCTTCCCAGAGGCATATTTCAAACCTTAAAGAAGAGCAACACTGCAATAGAGAGAGTATTTTCTGCATTTTTTTCTTCCAAAAGAGAGAAGAATCTGGATTTCCTGGTTGGCATTGTTTTCAGTGTAAGCTGCAGGGCCATTAATATATTGCACATAGAATTTTGTCATGCATAAATATTTTATTTCAACAGGACCTTAAAAATAGAGATGTTAAACCGTCCAGAAAACTGGAAGATGTAGGAAAAAGATAGAGGCATACTCTCTAGTACTTATTGATGTGCTTTACTACTTGCAACAAATAGTCAGCACTATTTTTTTTAAACTCTATTTATTTGGATTCAATTATAATTCAGATGTGCTCTTAGAGAGGATTTTATTTCTCCTTTCTCAACAAAAAAACAGTTGTGTTTTTACAGCCATGGTTAGATTTTTACTGAAAAAAGGAGTAATGGAGCAAGGCCATAAGAACACGCATGTCATGGTCAAAAGAACAAAAGGTAAAGGGAGTATCCTGATCCAGGTACTGCTATTATCTGACTCATGTGAAACATGTTATATCTCAAAGCTGATGAATATTGCAGTTTTAAAAAGCACTCAGGTTAATGATCAAACAGTAGACGATAAATCAAATATTAGAAGTGATTTTTTACACTCTGGGCTTTTCTACTTTAAAAGTCTAGAAAGATTTATTTTTATTGGCATTATCACACTAAAACATTAAAGTCCCAAGCTAATAACATCATTTCCTTGTAGGACAACAAGAGTTTTATTAAGTATACAAAACTGTTATCTGACCCCATCTTTTATTTTTGTTATTTTTATTTATAAGCATCTCATCCTGTTACAGTCCTAAGTACAGACCTTTAAAAACTTCTCTAATGCCTGTACTGGGTATTTTTCTCTCTAAAAAAAAGTGCTCTGATGCACATTACTATTCTAGATGTCAGAGTAATAAACATACTTGAGATCTTAATTTACTTAATCAGTGGCAAAGTCCTGGATTTTACTCAAGGCTACAAAGTTTTTAAATGGAAATATAAAAGATCAATGAACGTACTTTCAGCTTTTAATTTTTTTTTAGATTTTAAAAGAACTCAAGCAAAAAAACACACGCAATTTAAGAAAATATGGAAGAATAATTCTAGTATAGAAAGAAAAATATATATTTAAACTATATTTTAATTTATCTGAATATATGTTGAATATATTATAACCTATTTCATCTCACAAAAAGCAGAATTAAACAATTTCCTTTCAGACTAAATGAAAATGTTTTCTAAAGAACACTGGAAAGAACATCTTTCTTGTAGATAGAAGTAGATAGAGTTTTATGAATTAATTAGTAAGTAACTAATTTTTGCACTATAAAATAACTTAGAAGTGACATAAAACCCTCATGGGCTCTTGTATAGGAAGCCAACAAACTAAAGAACATCTTCCAAAAGACTTCCCGCTACTTCTCAGTTTAAGGAATCTAGCATCACTCTGTCAAACAATGAAAAGCTTAAAAAAAATAGAGATTACTGCATTGTCACTCAGAAGAATGCACAATTAATAATATTTGAAAAAGAAACTGAGCGCAGAATATCAGTCTGAAATTTTGAGATAGAAAAGTATTCAAAGAATTTGTTTATGTAGGAAAACAGAATGAAAGAACTGATATTTAAGCTGACAACTCTTGAAAATCTAAAGTTGAGCTCAGACAAATATTATGGAAATTAGTAGAACGTAGAGACTGTGTTGGCATTTTACACATTTTCAGGTAAACAATGTCTAAGAAAAATCAGTTTTGGAGCAACCGATAATGCGGTCTTCCTGGATAAAATACTAAATGTTAATCCAAATAAGCAATTTTTTTTTTTTTTTGTGGTTTGCACATGAAAAACAATATGCTGTATTGTTTATTTGAAAAGAGATGCTTCAAATTTTTTTTCCAGAAGAACAGGATTCCTATCACTAAGCAAGCTGTGGGTCTTCAGATTTAACTGATGCTTGTTTACTATCACACCATCATACATTATTGCCTGAAGACCTTCATGCCCACATTCAAGGACTTCTTCCTCAGGATTGTCCTGCTGACCACCATCATTTTCCCCCCAGTATGGAATCTGAAGAAGAAAGAGAGGTAAGGGGAGAGAGTAAGCAAGAGGTTTAGTTAAGTGGTCTTTTTAAGGTGAAACAAAAGACAATTTGAAGATTTAACCTTATCACATCTCTACAAACAGAAGTATAAATAAGGTTTAGCTTTGCTGGCAAGTGCCTTTGGCTTTACAGGTTAGACCCACACAACCATACCTCTACCTTAGGGTGCTGCAAGGGTAGGCAAAATCTTAACGGGCAAAATACAAGACAGGAAAAAGTGAAAACTCCCATAAGACAGAAAATAGATCATCAATATGAAATTTTCCATCAAATTATGGCATCTGATTTCCTTTAGTGACAAGGTAACTCAGCTAGTTGATCAAGGGAAGTCAGCTCATATAATATTTTTGGATTTCAGTAAAGCTTTTGACACTGCCTCTCCCAGGATCCTTCTGGACAAAATGTGCAGCACACAGCTGGATAAACGCATCATGGGGTGGGTGAGCAACTGGCTCAGGGACCAGGCACAAAATGTTACAGTGAATGGGTGACATCAGTCTGGTGACATCTCAGTAGTAGGGCTCCACAGGGATCCATCCTTAGCCATGTGCTGTTCAACATCATAAATGACCTGGAGACAGAACTGAAAGGCATACTAATGAGTTTGCTGATGATACAAAACTAGTCTCTCGAAGGCAGGGGGACCCTTCAGAGAGGTCTCAACAAATTAGGGGTCTGGGCAATCACCAACTGCATGAACTTCAACAAGGGGCAGTGCTGGATTCTGCTCCTGGGATGCAGCAGCCTTGGATGTACAGACAGACTGGGGAATGAGATGCTGGGAAACAGTGCCACAGAAATGAACCTGGGAGTCCTGTTCAATGGAAAGTTGACCATGAGCCAGCAGTGTCCTGGCAGCCAGGAGCACCACCTGTGTCTTGTGGGACATCAGGCACAGCATCACCAGCCAGGCAAGGGAGGGGATTGTCCTGCTCTGCTCTGCACTGAGGTGGCCTCACCACAAGTCCTGAGGGCAGCTTTGGGTGCCAAAATATAAGACATTAGGCTGTTAGTGTCCAGGGCAGAGCAATGAAGATGTTGAAGGGCCTTGAGGGGAAGCCGTGTGAGGAGTGGCTGAGGTGACTTGGTCTGCTCAGCCTGGAGAAGAGGAGACTGAGGGGAGACCTCACTGCAGTTGCAGCTTCCTTGTGAGGGGAAGAGGAGGGGCAGGCACTGATCTCTTCTCTGTGGTGACCTGTGACAAGATCCAAGGGTTGAAATTGTGTCAGGGCAGGTTTAGGTTGGCTATTAGGAAAAGGTTCTTCACCCAGAGGGTGATTCAGCACTGGAACAGGTTCCCCAGGGTAGTGATCACAGCACCAGCCTGACAGAGCTCAAGAAGTGTTTGGACAACACTGTCAGGCACATCGTGTGACTCTTGGGGGTGGTGCTGTGCAGGACCAAGAGTTGGACTCTATGATCTTTGTGGGTCCCTTCCATCTTGACCTTTTCTGTGATTCTGCAATTAATATTTTTAGTGGATTTAATGCAGTAATTGAGGCAGCTAAGTTGAAAGAGGAATTCTGTTGTTCTTGCATTCCACACCAGATTTTCCAGAAGCAAGAATTCAGTATTATAAAAAACCAAAACTGATTTCATAGTCTTAATATGTCACAAATATATTTTTTCCCCTATCTATTAGACTCACTCATTCCATCTTGTTGTTTTCCTAAAAGTCCAGGCACATTTCCTACTTTGGGGTTTTAAGAATGCATTTCTTTCTGAGTCTGAATTTCTTACATGAAAGGTGGCCCAAATTTTAGTGTTTATTTCAATGAGCACAAAATTCAACTTAATTTAAGAAATTACTTACCTTGTGTTTTCCAATATTATTCAGTACCGTGAGCAAGTCCCAGAAGTGCAGGCCTTTAAAAGCTACTTAAGCCTATAACTCCTCCTGAAATCAAGCTTGGGACCTGCTCATCAGTGAGATAAAGCTCTTAAACTGTTAGTCACTCTTATTTAATTTCTAAGGAAATTGAGCCAGGTCGTGGAGGTGGTATTAACAATTACAAAATATAGGAAGATGAATCATATATGACTATTTAAGAACATAAATGATATTTTAAAATAAAGCACACACTCTGAAAATATTTTCAGGGATGTAACCTGTTTGAAACCAATGAAACTAATAAACTGAGACAGAAGCTTACACAATTCCTGAATTAGTCTTGCAGGAGTGATGGTTCTCTTTGATAAATTTAACTTTATTTAATTCCTCAAGTATCAAACGCCTGTGAAATTATACTGCCAGGTAATCTGAAGAGAGGAAAAAAAAATTTGTCAGTAGTTATTTTTGCTTATCTTCATCAACATATTAAAGACGAGCATGCTTTCACACAATTTCATGATAACAAGTTGTCTTCTTCCTAACACAAACACTAACCAGAAAAATTGATGTTGTTATCAGTGTATCACAGACACACAAGAAGAGATCACACCAAAGATTACATAGAAGATAATCAACTGCAGCCTGGAGGCAGCAAGTGTGGGGAAAAAATACAATAGATCTTGGAATATCTTCCAGAGTCAAAAGTATGGATCAGCCTTCTCCAATCAGCTAAATCTGTTAATTACCTAGATAATCCCAGATCTTTGCCAGGCCAACCACTTGCTGTATTTTTAGAGTTGCTCTTTCAGAGCTTCTTATGAGACAGAAAAAAAATTGATGAAGTATTTAAAAATAAACCAAATTTCATAAAGCAAACTTTTTTATTTGTTATAGCAAAACTGAAGACCATAGAGCCATATTTCTAAATGCAACTCACTTCTAAACTCTACTGTAAGTCATCCTCTTGAAAAGTCTTAAAAATCAATGGGAACAAGGTCAGACAGCAGCTATCAGAGCAATTAACTCTGATAATTAAAAGAATTCCTTACATACACTTACAACAGCATTAAAAATTTTTAAACCCATGAAATAAAGACCCTATCCCAGCTACCGTGGTATTCTTGCCAGTCCATGTTAACATTTTGGTTTTGTGCAACTCTTGTCTACCTATCTTCCATGGTGCAGGTATATTTTAAAAGCTGCTTTTTATTTTTTCCCAGGAGCTAATTGATCTTTGTCTATGTGAGTGAGCTGATACCTGACATTGACAGCCTGCAGAAAGCAATTTCTCCAATTGCTTGAATAGGCTACAGAGTCAGACATGACAAACTGCAGCCTGGAATATCTGTCAGCAAGCCTATTAGTGCTGAAAAGATACACAAATAAATTACTTACATAATATATACTCTCTTCATTTCTGTCATGGAACTCACTGTCCTGAAACAAAAGTTGAAGCTTTACTTTTTTCCCCCCTACGCAGCTTGTCAGAGGTTTTCAAAGTTAAACACATCATTTATTCTATATGAGATACAATTAACTAGTACTCCTACTGCTTCTTGAAGTAAGCTTCCTTGTCCTTTGCTAATTTCCTCAGCATGGGACCTCAGGCCCTCATTAGATACACTTCATCTCAGCAACTGTTGCACATTTCAAGCGCAAGATTGCAAAGGAAGGGGAAAACAGTTCTTTCTGCAGGGCGTCGCCTTTAGTTTAGTTTTTGTCTCTGGATATATACAGCTCTTTAGTGACACAGATGAGACTGGACGTTTATTCAAAACCACCACTAAGTGGCTGGGGATAAAAACAAACCAAACCAAGCTGGTACTAGCCAGGGAATTGTATACTGGGAGGTGTGTACTAAAAAATGGTTTCATTTTTTAGAAAAAGCTTTTCTCAGCAGCAGTTGACAGCCTACCAGTATATTCAAACTATGCATATAGGAGAGCACAACCCAAACTGCATCCCAATGGCAATACAGTGGTTCCATTAGAGAAAAGCTAAGGCATTTCCAAGACACTCTGAGTGTCATTCATGTTCCAAGGGTAGCCTCTCCCATGCCTAAATTGTAAGTCTGTAAAGCTCCATGTGCATTAAGGATCAGTTCTGGATTTATGAGAATTTCTTCTTAGACGTTGAAGTACTGACTACACTGGCTTGGAACACAGCACCATTCTGTGCAGTATTTAAATACAGGATCAGTTCCTGTTGAATGAATTCTAGTGCCTTATGGCTTTGTTGAGGTAAGGCCAAAGAGCACTTTAAGACCCCTCAAAGATTTATGCAAAACATCAGCTAATCTCACAATAGAACAAGAAGCTTAATTGCATATGAAGTACTTACAGACTATTTTGCAAGCTTTAAGACTTTCACCTCTAAACTTGTCAGTCCAGATGTGTTCCAAGATCATCACAAAACTGAAGTAAAGACTAGATAATGATTACATAATCCACCTGAAATATGTACACCTGCAGGGGAAATAGATGGAGATTTTTATCTTGAAATATGAATGTATAACATTATGAAATATGAAATAGCTAACTTTACTTACCCATTGCTTTTTCTAAAGAGAGAAAGAATGAGTAGAACTTAAGAATTACTTTTCCATGGGGAATATTGAGAGGGGAAATACTAAAAAGTCTTAGAGACACATTAAAATTAGTTCTGTAGCATCACAGTCTACTGCAAATTCTTTAAGAATCCTTGTCCATATTTACCCTTCCCTGACACAATCTTTGTAATCTTAAATAATTAATCCGTCAGCTTTTCACTCCAAAGCTGATAGTTAGCTGGATTCAGTAACCAGAAAGAATTTTCTGCTATTGCACAACCAAATTAGCATGCTATAAACTTTTGAATGTCAGATTAAACCAGCAACATAGTTTTATTGTTTTGTGCTGAAGGGCATTAGAGAGAACTGGAAAGGCTGCTATAAACATGGGTATGAAATCAAACGCTGTGCCAGCTCTGGAATGCAAAGTAGAACACATACTGAGACAAATTTGCTCAGAGTAAAATCCCAATGGCATCAATAAATTTATGCCCAGGTAAAACAAGAGGAAGATCTGGGGGTACATATTCTTGTTTTTCCAGTTTACCTATATAAAAAGAAAATAAACTCTAGTAGTTATGGAGCAAGAGCCTATGACCCGGACCATACAGGTCCACAGACTATGCCTGACCCCGTACAGGTCCAATACAAAGAAGTGTTCCAGCTCATCTATACACAATTAGCTGTCAGGTTATTCACCCACCTGCAAGGAAGTCAGTCTGACAAGGGAACAAGCAGCTGTCTCACTGACAGCTGGAGTCACATCACAGCAAGAGATGCAGTTTGTCTCCAGGGGCTCTATTTCACAGTCAGATCAGAGATAAGGAAGCCTCAGAGTCATGTACAGAGGATATGTCAGTCTCTGTTAATAGTACCTTCAGCTATCACACTTCCATTCATGCATGAACTTTTCAGGGTTAAGAATAAAGTTGGAGTGCTGTGGTTTAACCCCAGCTGGTAACTAAGCATCATACAGCCGCTCGATCACACGCCATAGGTGGGATGGAGGAGAGAATTGGAGAGATAAAACTGAGAAAACTCATGGGTTGAGATAAAACAGTTTAAAATGGAAAGCAAAAGCTGCACACAAAAGCAAAGCAAGATAAGGAATTAATTCACTGATTCCCATAGGCAGGCAGATGTTCATCCATCTTCTGGAGAGCAGGGCTTCATCACACACAACAGTCGCTTTAGAAGTCAAATGCCATAACTCCCAGTGTCCCCCCTTCCTTCTTTTCCCCCCAGCTTTATATGCTGAGCAAGATGCCACATGATGTGTATCATCCCTTGGATCAGTTGGAGTCAACTGTCCCAGCTGTCTATTCTCAAAAGCAACAGAGGTTTACTGCTCTGTTGGTGTGATGGGCATGACCTTGGGGAACAGTGAGTCAGCCAAGAAAGAGAGAGAGATAGAAAGAGAAAATGAAAGGCAAAGGTAACCCTCCAAAGAAGCCAGAGTGACAAGCACCTGGGTTGGATGAACCACAAAGAGCAGCAAAGCCTGGAGCCTGTGTGGCTGGGGAGCAGCCCTGCTGCCAGGTGCTTGGGAGTCCCAGTGGACAGCAAGCTGAGGGTTCAGGAGTCCATAAGGACTGCTTAGTTTTCAAGAAATTACTTTTAGAATCTCAGGAGCAGGGAATTCTCCTGTGTAGGAAGTGAAACAAGCAGGCCAGATGACCAGCTTTGCTGAAGAGGGCAGTCCTTGAAGAGCTCCAGAGGAAAAGAAATTTATGTGGTCTCTGGAAGCAAGGTCAGGTTTTGCAGAAATCTGCCAAAGCTGTGGATCACATACCTGGGGAGAAGGCACAAAAGGCCAAAGCTCAATTAGAATTGTAAGTGGCCAGTGTTTTGTCTGACAACAGGAAGGGTTTTTTCCAGTATGGTAATGACTAGAGGAGTTGTAAAGAAAAGGCTGGAGCAATGCTTTTTGACAATTGTTACATGACAAAGAGGAATGAAGCTTCATAGAATCATATATTCATAGGTGGCTTGGGTTGGAAGGGACATTAAAGATCATGCAGTTCCAAGCCTTCTGCCACCTTTCACTAGACCAGGTTGCTCAGAGCTTGCTTGGCCTTAAACACTTCCAGGGTTGGGACATCCATAACTTCTCTGAGCAATCTTTTAAAGTGCCTCGCCACACTCACAGCAGAANTTTAAGGTCTCTTGCAATCCAAACTGTTCTACAGTTCTAGGAATCTATAATTCTATATTCAACTTTTAAAGTGATTTTAATAAACTAATAGCCCTCTTGGAATA
>VWZP01008445.1:172006-194850 GCA_013396995.1 Dicaeum eximium | reverse complement strand
GGCAAAGGAGAATCAGAAAAAAAAACTGGTTAAAAAAAAAAAAAAAGAAGGAAACTGTTAAATATTATAGCATCCATAAAACTAATTCTTGTATTCTCATTAGGTGCTATACAGTATTCCAATTTACTTTTTAATTCAATCCTTCAACATGTAAGATTTAACACCATCTTAAAAAACAGTATTATTTTAGGTTCCTACAATTGGTTTGTATTTATTATTTACATTCTAAATATGCATCAGTGGACTTTTGGTCAGCATAAAACATGGATTGCCATGTATAAAACATATTAAATCATGTATTCATTGCAACAGATTAATTTTATATTTAGGTAGGTGTAGTCAACAGTCACCATTGTTAAAGGGCAGGTGAGTTACACTGAAAGCCATGTGCCAAACAGAATATAGAGGATATTGGTTATTGGATATTGGTTCACAAAAATAATTCAGTGTTACACCAGCACTTTAGAAATTACAAATTCGCAAGATATCACAAATTAGCCTGCAAAAGTAAACTGCACTATATATTTCTCATCATTTGTCCTTCTCCAGCCTCACAAATAAATAACTTGACATTTTTTATGCACTCATTGATTAATTAAGATAATTTCCAATTTTGTGGTGCGATAACTTTGTATGTCAAAGAACGTGGTGAATGGAATTACATGCAGCTGATGGCCAGTCCCTTGTGGTGTTCCCCAGAGCTCAGTCTTGGGGCCAGACCTGTTGAATATCTTTATCAATAACCTGGACAATGGGATTGAGCATCTCCTCAGCAAGTTTGCAGATGACACCTAGCTGGGTGGGAGTGCTGATCTGCTGGAGGGTAGACAGGCTCTACAGAGGGATCTGGACAGCTTGGATTCTTGGGCTGAGTCCAACTGTGTGAGATCCAACAAAGCCAAATCCCAGGTCCTGCCCTTGGGTCATAACCAGCCTGTGCAGTGCTGCAGGCTGGGGGAAAGGGTCCAGCAGAAAAGAACCTGGGGGTGCTGGTTGATAGTGTCTGAACGAGAGCCAGAGTGTGTCCAGGAGGCCAAGAAGGCCAATGGCACCTGGCCTGTACCAGCAAAAGTGTGGCCAGCAGGACCAGGGCAGGATTGTCCCCAAGTACTTGGCACTGCTGAGGTCGCACCTCAAGTCCTGTGTCCAGTTCTGGCACCCCCACTACAAGAAGGAAATTGAGGTGCTGGAATGTGTCCAGAGAAGGGAAACAGAGCTGCTGGAGGGTCTGGAGCACAGATCCTGTGAGAAGCAGCCAAGGGAGCTAGAGTTTAGTCTGGAGAAAAGGAGGCTCAGGGGAGACCTTGTCATTGAAAGGTGAAATTGTAGGAAGGTGAGGGTCAGTCTTTTCCCCCAAGTAACAAGTGATAGGACAAGAGGTACATGGCCCCAAGTTGCACCAGAGAATAGATTGGATTGGATATTAGGAAAAATTTCTTCACCAGAAGGATGGTCAAGCATTGGAACATGCTGCCCAGGGACATTGTTAAATCACCATCCCTGATGGTATTTAAAAGATAAATGTAATGTAATGTAATGTAAACACATTTACCACATATAAATGTGGTACTTAGGGACATGTTTTAGTAGTGGACCTCCCAGTGCTAGGTTTGGTTTAATGACCTTAAATGTCTTTTGCAACTCAAATAATTATCTGATTCATCAGTGCTGGAATGCACTTCTGCAACTGAATAGGGTAAGGATAAATGAAATCAACCATGTCCCCTTTTCAAATTGTTCTTGTAGGGCAAAGATAATTGACCATCCTTAAATATAAGTTTTGTTAAGCTTTTATGTCTTCACATTTGTCTTCAACAGACAGGATTTTAAAAAAGTATTTGGCTTGCCCCCAAATTAAGAAAATTTTGCCAGTATATGACACAATTGAAACATTCATATTCTGTCAATTTTCTGAATGTTTTTTTGATATAAATATAAGAGAAAAAAATCCTACCTAATGACCATCATTTCCCTAGGCAGATGTGTGATTCTGCCTTTTAAAATCCCAGAAAGCAACTATCTGGCTTAAAATCCACATTGTTTTGATTTTAAATTTGTTTTAGCTTTTTAAACATGACTGTCTTGAAGTTATCTACAGTGATTGATCAAGTCACTTTTTTCAGTCTTCTCTTCATAAAAAGCTTAACAGTATAAATCTGATTATGAGAAGAATGTCAAAGTAAGGTGCAAATCCTATTAAATATCAAACACTAACACTTTTTTTCAGATCAGGGAACTCAAAATCAAATCCCATCAGGTGAAGATGTGATTATCCCATTAATACCCATTCCCTCATCCTCTTCCCTCAAAATCATATTAATGAGTTCAAAAAAGATGTGACCTGATCAGAAGTTAATACTGTTCGTTTTTTTCTCAATCATGTGAAGAGAAAGAAAGATTAATATTTCAGTTAGGATCTCTTCAAAAAGTATTCTAACTGTTCATTAGGAATTTAATTTTTCTTTCTGGCCTGTTATCCAACACTATAGTAAAATTAGGAATTTACCATATTCGATTACGACAGCTGTGGTAACATGACATCTCAGACTTATTACCAAAATATCTTAATCTTTTCATAGTAAAAACAAAAATATTGGAATTACGCAATTATTCAAAGCAAACAGATACAGTCACTTGTTCTCTTTAGACTTATGTCTCTCCTCATGTGTGTAATTGTACAATATATACCAAATGCAGAAAGAAACTCATTTGTAAGTCAGGCAGCATAACACATTGGGCTAATTTGTTGCAAATTTACTATATTTCTGAATATCTTGTCATGTGGACACTTAGGTCACTGAACTCTAGGCAAATTCAGCATCAATGCTGTTATTACAATATCAAGGTATTAACCATATATGCCAACAGTAACTATTCTTTCCTGAAATTTAATAGTTCAATTGCCATAAGCTCCATTCCATATAGTTGGTACAGCAACTCTACAAATGCACTTTTTAGAGCAATAAACCACATTGTTTCTGTTGCGAAGTTCACTGTTCTTGGCAAGTTAAATCAAAGGGCAATTTTTTAGAAGGTATTTGTTTTGAAAGAGCATATTAAGCTTAAAACTATATTGGTATTGCTTTGGAGACTATTTATTACAGTATGAATCCATATAGTAAAAAAACCTTTAAAAATTGCAAGAAAGAAAATAAACATACAATGCTTCTCCTAGCTGTCTAGAGACATTTTGCAAGCCTGTAAATTAACCAGTGTTACTAAAAGAGTAATTAAAGTGTTACTTGTATTTATAGCAAACCGTCCACTGTAAAAAAAAAAATTTAGAAAATCCCCAAAAATAATATAAAAAGGAAACTACTAGTCATATATTTTTAATACCTGGTGGGCAGGTTTTCAAGGTATCCAGACAATTCAAAAGATGCAAAATGGTCCATAGTAGAATTTTAATTGAATTGCAGAAAACACACTCTAATGTTTTTAAAAAGCTATACCTAAATACTGCTACAAATTGTCTCAGCAGGACTATTATGACAGCTGTGATATAGAATTCTAAACTGAAAGACAGCTATAGATTTGACTGAAAATTTGTGAAATTTTCCTTTTCAAAGAAACTTTTCCATAATTATCACTCATACTATCCTTAAAATTCTTTTATTTGTTTTTTAATATCCAAAGTTAATTTCCATCAGAGATTCCCCATCAGACCCTGTTTCATTGCAGTTTCTTGGATGTCTACCCCTCTGAAAAACTGGGAGACACTGGACCCCTTTGACAGTCAGCCTCCAGAAGAGGGAAGAGGATGAAGCAGCTGCTGAGAGGACAAGCAATGGTGGTGATCATGTGGCTATGGAAGAGGAAGGACTGCTGGTGATTTGGTGTAACTTCTCTGGAGAATATTTAACTCAGCCTCCCTTGTGGCTGAGTTAACCCTTGTGACCATGCACCTATGATGAGAGAATTACTAAAGGAGAACACTGACATCGGATAAAGCCTGGAGTGGAGGAACAATAACCACAGCATCAACACCAGCTCTGTTCAGGAGCTGTTGAATAGGCAGATCCATTTTGGGGGGCTGAGAAAGAGGAGTTAATGTAAATCATAAGAGTTAGGGGTATGAAACAAATTGGGGGTTAATAAACTCCACTACCACAGAAGAATTAAATGGCAATCAATAGGAAAAGAGGTGCAGCATGAAAGAATTACTGCTTGGACCCAGAGCAAGCAGCAGAGCAGACCAGCAGCAATGTTTGAGATACAGAGCAGCACAGCATAGGGACAGTGTAAGCTCTGGAGAATGAACCAGAAAATTGAAAGCCACCTTATCCATGACATGAGGCATTATCAAGACTGCAGCCAGGAAGAGAGGACACGAGAGTCAGGAAAAGGAAAACAGTTCAAGGCTGGTGCTGTGCAGAACGCTGCAGGAGAAGAGAGAGAAAAAACAGCATTAATTTTATTAATCATGAAAACCAAGTGGTAGGAAAAGAATGTAAAGCCTCAAGACAGCAGCAAGGGAGACCACAGCTCCTTGCTGTAAGCACCTTGAAAGATGAGTGACTGATTACAGTGTGACTAACACTGAGATCAAATGAGATGAATTACAACTTTCAAGCAGCAAAGAAAGCACTGGAAATACTCTTTTCTTGCTCTGGATTCACAAGAAGAATTAAATGCTTGATAGGTCCAATTCTAGCACTGAATTAATGTAAGAACAACAGCAGTGGAATAAGATGATATGTAGTGCTTTATGCTGTTTTACTTGCCTTGTTTCCATTAGCACATTTAATAAACTAGTGCAAATTTCAATTAATGAGTCAGATCAACAACTCATCTCTGAATGAAGCATTTGTATCCTTTCTGTGTCTGTAAAGTCAAGCCCATTTCCAGGGACTATGTTTCCATGGCACTTTTAGCACCACTAAAAATTACCTTGTGCAGTTAATATAATAGATGATATTGCATAGCTCAGCAGGTAATTTTACAATTATTGTTTTTTTAGACTCAACATGGGTGAAGTGAAGGCAAAAAAATAGTAATGGCAAAAAAAGTAGTCTCTGGAAATAAAAATATCAATAAAAAACAAAGAGCCACTAAGGCCATCTATTCTGAACTGATGAAAAAAGTATGTGTGGGTAGACTTATTCCTGCAAACAGAAACATACCTTCCCTTCCCTTTCCTTCCCGGAACTTCCCTGAATTTCCCTTCCCCAACATTTGCAGCTGTAACACCTAAACCTCTAGATTCTGATTCAATATAATTTCTTTCCATAAATTGTCCCACTGATCTTAGTGACCAGTCAACACAGACTGAGAATAACTTAACAGTGAAATAGATAAAGGAAGAAAAAAACAAAGACAAACCCAACAAATAAAACCTCATATGGAATATATGCAGTAAATATGTGATTATATTTTGAGTTACAACATTTTGCATTTTCTAATGTTAATGTTTGCCTAATCAGTCAAGCTTCAAAAGTTGCACTTAGAAGCTTGCCTAAATATTTTGCATACCAGAATTGCCTCTTTCATCAAACAGCTGTAGAAGTTTTATAAAAGGCATTTTAAAAATTAAGTTAAAATTTTAGTGTGGCTGTGACATGTTGATCCAGATACAGCATTCAAAACAATCCACTACCTTTCATTTCCATCAATGTGAAGAAGGCAATCCATTTGCTTCCCTTCTAACACAAATTTTCAGAGTGGTATGACTAGAAAAATATCACAGTATAAAACAAGACTCACCATTCTACCATTGAAATTCACCAGAATTTACCTGAATGATGCAGTTTATGGTGTTCTGTCAACACATGTGTGGTCAGGCAGTCAGACAGAAGCTGACTCTCTTAAACTTTAAAAAAATCCCTGCTGACTTTGGAGAAAAACAGAACTCTTACTCTTTCATATTACCATGTTCTCAGAAGTCATCATATATTCAAAGAGACTATATTTTAAAATTTATTATATTAATAATCCTAATCTTCACACCATTAGGATTACTGTCCTTGCGGAGGAAGCTTGATAGACACTCAATAGGCAGAAACTCAATATTAGTTTATTGACTTTCAATTTATGTTCTTTGTTCTTCCAGAGAGAAAGACTCTATTTCTTTTGGTTTCAAATCCAAATATCTAGAAGTGGACTACTCCCATTGATTAAACAAATATTGCAATAGTCTTTTCACCAAAATGCTAAATGTGGTAATTTTTACAACTTAATGCAAAGAGAAAGACCAGTGTGATTAAATTGTAGAATTTTGGGCCGGACAAAAGGAAAGCTGTCAGGTAGTTTTGGTGTTGAGTACGGCACAATTTCAGTTTTGTAGGGAACTAGATACTTCTGCAATGCCAAAAAGTAATGCATTAAATATTCTTCCTTTGTATGTGTTTACCCCTTAATACCACGTTCTCAGTGCAAAAACAATGCAAAATTCCTTTGGAGAATTCCTTTATGGAAATAAAGCTTTCTTTGTGTTTATTTCCAAAGGTATTTTTGGCTCATATTTTAGAAAATTTCGTGTAATTTCTTTCTGACTCTGACAAATGTTTCCTTCAGTGTTGAAAATAATTCAAGTTAACAAAGGAACCAGTGGAGCTTTTGCAAATGCACGTATCTCTGTAAAGCTGGGTTTAATCACTTATTGATTCATCCAGGTTCCTCTACACTGCCTCTCAAAGCACTTTTAATACTGAAAAGGAAAGAAAAATACCAAAGTTATGGTCTTAATGGCAAAGTCATTTGCAGTGATCAGCTACCACTTCCACAGTTTTGATGACAAATGACTTATAAAAGGTGATTTTGTCAAGAAGATGAAGTACTCATAGCTACATTTTGACACACAGAAAAAATTGCAGAATGATTGTGGTTTCCATAATGCTTACCCAAGTTTCTGAAGCAGACTTATAGATTTCTTTTCTGCACAATTTCTTCCACATACTAAGTCCATTTTGCTGTTTTAGAAATACGTTATCTTTATCTTCTTTCCAATCTAACAAAAATGTTTTGTGTCAAGCCAAACACTGAAACTACCCACAGTGTGTCTCATTCTTGTTGAGGACTTAAAAAAGAAAAACCACTCACCAAAGTGGTGGGTAGCCATATGCATTTAAATGTTGAGGAAAGCGGGAAACTGGGCTGACTTCTACATCGGGAACTGTTCTTAGCAATTCAGCTATCAGAGTTAGACTCATTTACCTGAGAAGTGACCCTTCCTGAAATGTTAAGGAATTAAAGGATTAATCTTCCTTGATTCTGTACTCTGCAGCAAGGAGAGATATATGAGTGCAGCGCTCTACAGGGTCAGACTTCTCAATCAGTCTGTAAACAAAGGCTGTAGGTGTGAAGGAAAGGAAAATAATACGAGTTGTTTATCTTGAACTGAATGGGCTTCAGGTATGAAAAATTACTACTCCTTGCAGAGTATTTGTAATCTGAAACAGCACACAACTTTTTCCTCCATTTAATAAACTGAAAAGATCTGATCACTTGCTACACCGTGTTAGTTAAAAACTTATGTCTGGTGAGTATACATGATCCTGTAAGCTATGGTGAATAAAATTAGATGGATAGAGAAAAGGGAGAGGAGTACAAAGGACAGAACAAAGGACAGAACAGTGATGGATCTGTGCAGCACACAAAGGCACAATGAATTTTTTAAGAACTCTACTTGTAGGTAAAGTCAGTTCAAACACTTTCAATATTTTGCACATAAGGAAAGGTCAGTCTGCACCCAAGCAAGCAAATGTATTAGGAAATTAAGTTCACTCAGCAAAAACTGCAAAGGAAGTAAGCATGGCAACAAAAACTTGATGTTTTGTGGAGTTGTACAATGTTAAGTTATCAAGGAAGGCAGCAGGATGAAGCTATAACATGGTGCAACTTTGTTTCTCACTTTATTTCCACCCATTGTGGCTTAGACAGAGAGCATGACTTTTCTCCAAGTTATGCACCACAGGGTTAAGGAAAATTTACATCGAAGTCACATTTTCATGACAGGCTTCCTAAGTGAACCTTAAGCCATTAAATATCTTCACAGTTTACTCCCTAATTAGGAGGATGATTAGTATTTCCATTGTTTACACCATTTAAATCCCGTGAAGGTACCATGAATCTGTGTAGAGCTATCACTTTGGTGTTACCACAGCACAGTGATTGATTGGCGTCACCCTTTCAGCTGTAAACAAGGTATTTTTTGTGGGTGTGTGAGTGCCATAACTTCCTAAATCAGACTTTCATTAAAAGGTGTGAGACAGANAGGAGAAGGAGAAGGAGAAGGAGAAGGAGAAGGAGAAGGAGAAGGAGAAGGAGAAGGAGAAGGAGAAGGAGAAGGAGAAGGAGAAGGAGAAGGAGAAGGAGAAGGAGAAGGAGAAGGAGAAGGAGAAGGAGAAGGAGAAGGAGAAGGAGAAGGAGAAGGAGAAGGAGAAGGAGAAGGAGAAGGAGAAGGAGAAGGAGAAGGAGAAGGAGAAGGAGAAGGAGAAGGAGAAGGAGAAGGAGAAGGAGAAGGAGAAGGAGAAGGAGAAGGAGAAGGAAGGCATGAATTGTTTGCTGAGTGCATTATGAAATTGAACCATCATCTAGTAAAATTTAGTTCACTAAAAATAAAGAAATAAATGACAGAAAACTTCACAGAGGTAATACCTGGACTTCAGGACATGCGAAAGCTTTTGTTGCGTGCCTGAAGAAGTAACAGATAGTTCATAAACGTGCAAGTATTTTGATGATACTTTAGAGGACACTGTCTGGCACAGTTGTCACAGCTCAGTCTTTAAGAGACTGGTTTCTGAAAAGATGTGACATACCTTTGATGCATTTTAGTTAACCCAAACATAATAATATTTTGTCCTGATTTTCAAGTCTTGAGAGTATCAAACTGTCCAGGTTTCAGCTGGGATAGAATTAATTTCTTCTCAGTAGCTGTTACAGTGCTGTGTTTTGGATTGGAAGAAGAATGGTGTTGGCAACACTGATGTTTTTGTGGTTTTGGTAAGTCGAGTTTGTCCTAAATCAAGGACTTTTCTTTTTTTTTTTTTGTCTCATGTTCTTCCAGTGAGGAAGCTGACACAGGTGACCTAAATTAACCAAAGGGATATTCCACACCACAGAATGTCCAGCCTGGTGTATAAAATGGGGGGAGTTACCCAGAAGCGTGGCCTATCTGGGTTTGGGAAAGGGAGTCTGACATTAGTCAGTGGGCAGTTGTGAATCACTTGTTTTCCTTTTTTATATCATTATTATTATTTACTCCTATTATTGTATTTTACTTTATTTTAAATTATTAAAAAGTTCTTATCTCAACGTACAAGTTTTGCTTTGATTCTCCTCCCAATTCCACCATGGAATCGTGGGTGGGAATGGGGGAGGGTTGAGTGAACAGCTGCATGGTGCTTAATATTCAGCCTTTTTAAAAGCACAACACACGCTTTTCTTCTTTTGGGTAGAAATGCATTTTGCATGGAAAGAAAAGCAAGAAATTTATGGGAAATATCTGACCAGTATGACAGTAAGTCAGGCTAGGATTACTGATTTGCTTTTTGTTTTAATGTTTGGGGGTTGGGATTTTTTGGTACAGAAACAAAATATAATTAAATTATTTCTCTACATGAGTATCTAATTCTTTTCAGTCAGTTGCACTCTTCTATCCCCCATACACATGAGCATCCACATGTCACTTTGTAATTCCTCTGAAGCCACAACCACCTGCCTCTGCAGGCCTGAACTACCAGTACTGTTAAACAATTTAATACAGTTTCTCAAATTACAGTTTAAAGATTCTCTAGTGTGGCATTTACCCACATGACTAGATTAGGTCATTATCAGAATTTCTATCAAATCCCTCTGCACTAGTATTTTCTGACAATTTCCATTTTCAAGACCGATATAAATGGCATAAAATAAAATACAATATAATAAAGTAAAAGAAATAAAATTTAAAAACAGACAATGAAGAAGGATAAGTTATACACAATAATAAAAGGAGTGATTAACAGGGGCAGTGATTCATAATGCAATGTTTTAGCAGTTTTACTGAGTAGAAGAAAAACACCATAATTACATTAGCAGCAAACTAAAAATATTTTAGAATCCTTTAGAAGAGCAATATTCAAAAACGAAATACACATAATGCTGCTCAGCTTAAAGTACTTTCAAGTACATATTAAGAAGAAAGATCAGGAGGCTGCAAGTATTGTCATGTGCCTTCATCAGAACACCCTGGTCCCTCTAAATAGTAACCAAGACTACCACAGGACAACAGGCAGCCAAAAAAACTTGTAACTGCTTACAGCCATAAGATCTTAGAACACTCTGTGTTTACTCCCAGGGCTGCTGGGGATAGACACAACTTGACCAGAAATAGGTACATCTTAATGTTAAAAATGGGGGGAAATAGAAAACATATAAAAGAGTTCTATAGAACAGATAGGGTTCATCCTGCAGATGTCTTTGTCACTCTTTAAAGCTCAGGCACCATCCATTGCTGGAGACAGAACACCAAGCACATGAGAAAATGAAGAGATCTTATTTGTCAGCAGTGCTGTTCATTTTCAGTTCCATCCCTGTGTACTGGTGACATTATCATATTACTTGGGCTGTGTGCTAACATCTTATGTCTCTGAAACATCCCAATTGAACTATAGGTTGGATGAACAGGATTCTAAGTGCAACAGATATGTAATTATTACTTAATTTTTAAGCCCTTTAGCCACTGATGTTTAAATAATATTCAAGTAATTGGCTAATTCAATCAAAATTCAGATTTTATTTGAAGAGTTTTAAACATTTTCCTTGACCTGGTTTTGTTTTGATTATTACAGCTTAAATAATTTTCACATTTATTTTATTCCTCAATAAGCTTGTACCTTCTTCTCCTGCTGTCACAACAGCAAACTTCACTGTTTCTTGGATTGTTTCCTAATAAAAGATTAAATCAATAGCTCTAGTTCCACACTTTGCCATAAGCTCCATACACTGCTACTAAAGCCAACCAGGAGAGGGAGTGTAACTATGACTAAGTATCTGTGTTTTTAGAGATTTGTCCCTTGTGTCAAGGCATCAGAGCTGTTTTTAAATCACCTCGCCTATGGGGCCAACCAAGCAGCAGTAGCCTGGACTTTGAGATGGGTGAGCTGTTCCTCCTCCAATTAGGCTACCATTTTCCATCTGAACTGGGTAATGTGGTTGTCCTTACACAATGCTCATTTTAGGCATAAGTATCACAGAGTTACTTCTGGCCCTACTTGATTTTGGGTTTCTATGGGAACAAGTTTAGTCTGAGTTCAAGCTCACTTCTCATAGCCTTTTACTGGAGATGGCTTTGGGGAGTTGGGGAGTTGGAAGCCAATGGCAGTGAAAAGAGTGGTGACAAAAGTTATTAGAAACATATGACACCTTTATCCACACTGCTCTCTGCAATGTTAATAGTCCTCATCCTGATGTAACAAAATTGACATCAGTCCTCCCTTCTCTTGAAAGGACAGCAGATTCCTGAACACAAGACACTGTAAGTTCTGTATACATATTTTTTTTTCAGATTGTAAAAGCCCCTGAGTACCAACACATGCACCTGTTAGCAAGTGTATGTTCTCTTTGAGCAGAGCTACTGGGCTCAAACCTGCTTCTTCTGGGGAGCTCAGGGGCACCTCTAGATCAGAGTGCAGTGAGGTGCATCCAGCCAGGCTTTCAGTAAGAATACTCAGGTGTGACTGCCTGAGCCACACCCTGTCTGACCTTTCCTACACTCATCTAACGTGCCCCTAAATCATGATAATGGTAATCCTCCATGTACCCCTTCTTCAAGGGGTCTGTGACAGCAGGCCAACCACACAGGTTTGAGAGGTGGTTCTAAACAACAGCAAAAGTTTTCATGACTCAAAGAAGCTATGTATTATTCTACTGCAAACTAGAAGACCTTACATTTTAAAAAGCAAAACTCTGAACAACTTAATCCAACAGGGCTGAAGCAAAATATTGGTTCATAAACCACCCCACTGACCATGCCAAGCAGATACCTGCTCCATGCATTGCTCCCAGGCAGTGCAGCAGCATGCAACCCTTTGCATCAAGCTGTGTGCCTTTCCTGATCAGTGTCTTTATCTCACCCTTCAAACCCTGGCTGAGAGTTGTTTTCTTCCTGTAGGCTCTCTGTAGAAGCAACAGGCTTCTATCTCCTCGCTGGAAATTCACCTGCTTGCCTCTTAATAAAACCACCTCAGCTGCTCACAGCAGCTCTTCTAGTTTTGCCCAAGAGCAGCTGTTGCCCTTGCTCTGAAGGAGCTTAACTGAGCTGCTCTTTTTGTAAAGGCGCACAGCATGTTGCAAAGGATGAGCAAATGAAAGAGAAAAATGAGCTATACCAGAGATAGCCAGGTACCACAGAGACAGCCACTTCATCTAACTGAGGTGGGTTGAACCCAGCAGACCCTAGAAGAATATTTCATTACTGCATAGAAATATCTCAAATACAGGTGTCAAGAGGAACATGCCAAACTCTGTTTAGTGGTGACCAGCAGCAGGACAAGAAGCAATGGCCACAACCTAAGCCAGAAAAAATTCCACTTCAACATGAGGACGAATTTCTTTACACTGAGAGTGGCAGATCACTGGAACAGGCTGCTCAGGGAAGTCATGGAGCCTCTATGTCTGGAGGTATTAAAAATCCATGTGGACATGTTCCAGTGTAACCTGACTACATGACTCTGCCTTGGTGGGAGTGTTGCACTGGATGCTCTCCAGAGGTCCCTTCCAAAAATAACAATACTGTGATTTTGTGATTCTGAGAATACTGGGGCAGATGGAAATGCTCTACAACCTCAACAAGATTGCAGGTCATACCAAGCCAAGGGTTGCAACTGTCACACCTGAGAGACAGGATGTCATCCAGAGGGATGGCATATCATCAGAGGGATGGCATACCATCCAGAAGGACCTGGACAAGCAGGTCCATGTGAATCTCATGACATTCAACAACGCCAAGGTGCTGCATCTGCGTTAGAGCAACCCCTGATATCAACATAGGCTGGGAATGAACGGATGGAGAGCAGCTCTGCAAGAAGAATTCGGGGGTGCTGGTGGGTGAGAGGCTGGACATGACCCAGCCATGAGCACTCACAGAAAGCCAACCATGTCCTGGGCTGCATCCAAAGCAACATGGGCAGCAGGGCAGCAGGGGATTCTGCCCCTCTGCTCTGCTCTGCTCTGCTCTGCTCTGCTCTGCTCTGTTCTGCTCTGCTCTGCTCTGCTCTGGTGAGATCCCACCTGGAACACTGCATCAACACCCTGGGGTCCCCAGAACAGGAAATAATTAACCCATTGCAGTGAGTCAAGAAGAGGGTCACAAAAAATTCTGAGACATCTGGAGCACCTTTTTTTATGAAAACATGCTGAAGGAATTAGAATTGTTCAACTTGGAGAATAGAAGGCTCCGGGAACACTTTATTACAGCCTTTCAGTACTTATAGGGGCCTTATGAGAAAGATGGGGACAAACTCTTAATAGGACCTGTAGCAATAGGGCAAATGGCAATGGTAATGGTTTTAAAATAAAGAGGGTAAGTTTGGACTAAATATAAGGAAGAAATTTTTTCCAGTAAGTGTGGTGACACAAAGAAATGGGTTGTCCAGAAAGGTTGTACATGCTTCTTCCCTGCAAAGGTTTGAGGTCAGGTAGGATGCTGCTCTGAACAATCTGATCTGATCTGGTGGAAGATGCCCCTGCTCATTTAATGGATATTGGACTAGATGACCTTTAATGTCCATTCCAACCAAAGCCATATTATGATTCTATGTTTCTGTGAAATTAGGCTCCTAATCATTCATCAGAGAGGACACCTTTTTCAATGGCTGTCAAAAAGACAGAGACATCTTCTCTACAGTTGTGACATGAAGGTATATTTTTACTGTGGAAGAGAACAGTAGCATATGGTAATCTGTTGTTTGGGGCATTTGAATTGAATGTGCAAAGTTGAAAAGATGAATTCGCTCCACTGTATCAGTGTGCCATATTCCCTTTTGAATACAAAATTAAAACTTGCATAAATAAAATCAAAGAAGGCAAAGTTCAAACTCCCACCAATGGCAATGTTTGCTTGTGAATCCTTCTTGCCTTTAAAGGCTTTCCTTTGCATAATGTAGAAAAGAGGTTTTGCTTTACTATTGATGTACTATTTTCTGTTCAAAAAGCTAGAAGTTGCATGGGAGCTAAAGTCTCCCAAAATTATCATTAAAAACCAGAACACTTCAAATGTGTTTGGAGGTTAATGGAAGTTCATTAACAGTTTGGGCAAACCATAGATATTTTAACAGAAGCAAATCATTGATTTTTAAATGAGCTCATATTTACTTGATTTCAGTGATTAAGCAAAGGAAATTTCTTTGTCTGATTCCAAAGATTTCTGTGGAACAAAGCTATGAAGGAAACCCATTTTTAACCCTTGTTGAAAATACTTTGATAAATCCCACCAAACTGGAATCACTGAAAGTCTCAGTATTTCTGTGCTGAGTGTCATTTCAGAGCTATTTTGTGAAAGACTGATCTCAGAGAAGGAGAAGACAATAAATGGAAAGGGTCTTTTTTAGAAAGGGGCAAGATTATATTTCTTTAATCAGGAAGTAATAAATCTTTAGTCTTTAATCTGGAGTTTCATCTAGTGTATTTCCAGAAAAAGCCCAAGGTTTTGTAGCACATTTATGGGCCATATTCCTAAGCCCACCAGGTTCAGGAGAGTTTATGTATTTCTGCCATTAACTCGTTGCCATCCAGGCTCTATCTTACCTCTTTCTGTTGTAGAACTTTCTATTTCACCTAGTGCCAAGTTTTATGACTCCAAGCTTTGTTTCATCATCCCTTTTCACTCAGATGAAGGAGCAGGTTCCTGGTTGCCCTTTCCCGGGGGGCTTAGCCACCTCGGGAGCAGCAGCCAAGCACATAAATGAGCATTCCACTCCTTGCTTTCCAAGGTAATAAAATGGGAACTAGCCCTAATGAAAAACTACTTCTCTAAAGCTTATTAGAGTTGAGGATAACCTTTCCAGTAACCGGGACAGATTGTGAGACAGAGCTTTTACTGCCCAGTGCAGGATGTAATGGACCTACAAACCAATCTGACTACAGACATGAAACTGCTTAGAGAAATTACACAATCTAGAGCAATGGAATGACCACATTTTTCAAATACAGAAGTATGCAGAGTGAAAGAAGGGGGAAAAAAAAACCACTGTTAGTTAGAACTTTTTTGTTTGTTCATTTTCTAAATGAATTTTGTTGACATTTTCAAATGTTATCCTCTTACCATTGTAACTTGTTTGTCCTCTCGGTCCTTTAACCATTAAATAGTCCCTTTTGATATTATGACACTGATTTACAGTTGATAATTATCCTGGTTTAATGGGTCTAAGGTCTCTTGGTTTAGTGTTTGTCATTAATAGGGTGTGTCTGTACAATATGCCTTTGGCTGAAAAGAAATCTATCACCCCATAAAAATGTCTTCTGCTAAATAAAAAATAAATTCACCTCTCCCCATTCTCTTATGATTCCAGTTTTATAAATTTGGGATGAATGTTTATCTTCCAGAAAGAAGAGAGGTTGCTGTCACTTTAGGTCTCCCTTTAGATACAATATAATAATATATAAAATATATTTATCCACAGTGACCCATTAGAGACTTAGCCAAAATTAAAGCCAAAATTGTTGAGTGCGTTTGCCTGACAATATTGCTGAGGGAGTTTGAGATGAAAGTAAGGTCCCTTTCATACATTCTTGTCAAGGTTATCTAAAAGAACAGAAGAAAAACACAACATTCATCCCCAAAGGAAAGAAGGACAAATACAGATGCGTGGATGTGTGTCTCTCTGTGTTTGGGTCACTGTGTGTATAAGAAGAACATTGTTTATACATTACAAAAAAGCTTAGTCCTTTTTTTTTTTCCTCCTAAGACACCACTACTAAATCCAACACAAATTTATACTGCAAGATGGCACAACTTGGTCTAAAATGAGAGTCAATGAAAGAAATAATCGAAGCCAGATAAACATCTCATTCTAAACTTCATCCTGCCTGCACTGTCAGGTCTTTGGACTAACCTGAATGAGCTACAGATAAGATCAAATTGGCTACTGCAGGACTGACAGCCAGCTTCCTCAAGGCTCTGAAAAAAAAAAAAAAACAAGACTCACAATCATTCCATAAAATTAGGACTTTATACTCACCTCTATCTCATTTCCATGAGATTTTTTAAAATCACAGTATGGTGCCGTAGCACCTGTAGCACATCCCAAGAGCATCCAGGCTCCTGGCAGTCATTGTTAACTGTGGCTGTCAGATAAAGTATAACAATTAGTATATCACCAGGTGTAGGGGCATGGTCTGTGTGCTCTTATTGATGCAGGAGCTGTAGTGCACAGGCTGCTTAATGGATCAGCTTTTCCATCTCTTTTTTCCAAGGACTGTTGCCCACAAAGTTTCTGGGCATCTGGGAAAATTTCTGGGTCAGAACTGAAAGATGTCTACATCAGGCCAAATCAACTAACTTGTCCATGGTCTTTCCCAAGTCTGTAAATATTTTGATTTCATCCTCAAGCTCAATATCAATGAAAACATTTAAAGTGCCTTCTTTCTGAAGTTAGGATTTTCCCTCTATTCACAAAACTATACCTAAAAGCAAAGCTGAATTACCATGTTAATAATAACACTGCCTAGTTGTATTGCTGTGATTAATGTTTGCAGAGCCAAGCCAAATATGACTTGTCTTATGCTGGAATAAAAAAAAAAAACCCTTTACTTTGACAGAAATGAAATGACAGTGCCATGTATAATCAAATGTCCATAACTTTTTTTCTCTTGTTCCTATGCAATGTTCCTAGCTCATAAAATGTCCTGGATATTTTGTTAGCTGAAAAATTTTTGTTTCAAATAAAGATTTTTGAGGAAAAGTTAAAATCAGCTACTTATGGAGAAAATAGTTACTTACAAAGCAAATAGCTGATTTTAGCAGTAGTATTTATGCCTTCCAAGCACCCAAAAAACTCCCTATAAATTACTGCCTTGGTCAGGAATACCCTGGGTAAATCAAATATGTCTCAGATGAGAAGAGTCTTCTTCCCCACTGACATCTAGGAAAAATATCTCTGAGTGTGTCTTTGGAGTATTTACACAACAATCGGCATAAACATGTACTGAGATTTTCCCTAAGATGAAGTCTTTAAAAGAATTATTTTATGAGCAATAAGTAAATGAAATAAAACCATGACTACCAGTGAGCATATCAAAGAGAAACATGCAATATAATTAATATAAAAAGTCATTTTGGAGTTTTTACCTGTATGGTTTCTTCAGCCCGTTGCAGGAAATGCAGGACACAGTACAGAAACCATAATCTCTAGTTTCTGTAGCCCCAGCCTATGTGACACAGTAAAGACTTTGTTTCATAAAGCTCAGTCATGATACCATCCTTATGTGCTAACTTACTACCAAAAACAAAAAAGCAAATTGTGGTGTCATTTTATTTAGTCATTTCAAAAGCACTGAGACCATAGTTAGAAAGATAAAAAAATGACAATCTTTTTTCTTACACATTTCTACCAATTCACTGTGCTAATAGGAATGTAAAAATGATGAAGGAGGTAAGAACTGAGTAGAAGAAAAACAAATTATCCACTCTGCTAAGTGTTTTGGACTGGCCTTCAGGAGACCTTGATTTTACTTCAGTTTCTGCTACCAGTAGTAAGCAATCCTGACTGTTTTCACATTTGCATCAAGGAGAAAAAAATATACTTATTAAATAAGTAAAAAATAAGTAAAATTACTAAAATTTACAAATAAGTAAAATTATAAAGATATAACTATCAAAGTAATTATTTAATTAATATTGAAACCCCTTTATTTAAAAGTATTTTATAAAACAACTCCCCTATGATTCCTTTGAGTACCATACACTGGTATCAAAATCCTTTCTAGTTGTATATTCATGGCAGAAAAATTTTGCCCTTCAAATATTTTCTTAGGCAAACTTCTGTCTGAAATCAGCAAGATATACTTATTTGTGTTTTAGTTCCGTTTCACTAGATTTTGGTTACTCCATCTCATACAACACAAATCATGGGATGCTTAACCTCTTTCTTTTAGACTTAGTGGCATTGAAATGTTGTGTTATGGTCAAGAATTAACAAAGTTTCGTGCATTAACTTATTTTGGGTTACTTGCCTGGACCTGATATAACCTTGAAATTCTGGCCTTAAATTAACTTAGGAAAACTATTGTTAGGTGAAAACAAATAAATTAATGCTCAAAAAGTTGTTGTTTTTTTTTTTTTTAATGAAAAATTCCGGTTTGGTATCATGAGCATGTATCACTCCAATATTTTTGGATAAATAAATTCCACCAAGCAGTTTGTACCACGAGTTGCTGAGTGAACATTTTGTCTCTGTTTCTTGAACTGTGCACCCTGCTTATTGCATATTCTGGGAAGGTTTCAATGCCCTGAAGTGATGAGTTTTC
The DNA here is from genome assembly GCA_013396995.1 of Dicaeum eximium. Taxonomy (NCBI): domain Eukaryota; kingdom Metazoa; phylum Chordata; class Aves; order Passeriformes; family Dicaeidae; genus Dicaeum; species Dicaeum eximium. The sequence goes on along the minus strand of VWZP01008445.1, from coordinate 176,406 downwards.
CGTGACACATCAGCATGTTACTGGATACACAACAGAATATCTGTGGAAACTCTGACAGACTCTTAAATATAGCAGATACCACTTACACTGCATTGATGTTCTCTGAGTATCTAAAGTAATCAAAGGAATATAACTAATACACTTGAGACAATTTTCTAAAGGGCCTGCAAAGGCTTTCAGAGAACATGGGCAGTTTCTGAATGAACCAGGAGAAAATGTTTAATGAAGTAAACTTTTACTTCTATAAGACATCCACAATTTCTGCATAAAATACTGGTACTTAGACTGAAGGAAATCAGTCAGCTAAAATCTGATTCCAAAGAGGCGAGGGAAGACCTGTAATGGGATTCTATTCAGCTGGGAAGTGTCCATTTCTTCAAGATGATTTTAGACCTCAAAATGATACACTGAACATAACTACTTAATGAATAGTTTCCTATCAAAATTGGTATTTTTTTGGAACTCTGTCTTAGTTTCTAAATACAGATTTGTTGAGGATGTAGGTGATAACAGAAGACTAATGTATGCTGTATAGATCATCTAGAATTTAATTCTTTAGTATGATATAAAACTATTTATATTTTCTATCACGGCCAAAAGGCATAATCTGTTTTTCACTTGAACTGAGATATTAGTCATAGACTGTGCTTCTCTTACAGATGTCTAGAATTCTTGTACGACAATTTATGCTTATGATAACATGCTATGAATCATCAGCTGAGTTACAGATCATCAGAAATAAAATTCACAGGCACCACAGGTTGAAATTTTTGTGTGGGTGTGATGGTTTTTACTGCGGTAGACTTAATTCTCTTCACAGTGGCTGGTATGGGGCTGTGTTTCAGTTTTGTGCTGAACACCTGCCTGCCCATGGGATGTGGTGAATTAATTCCTTGTTATGTTTAGATTGTCAGTGTGACACTAATGTGTTTTTATATCAGCCCACAAGTTTTCTGGCTTTTACCCTTATTCCATCCTCAGTCCCGCTGGTGGGGGAATGAGTCAGTGGCTGTCGAGGGGCTTGGCTGCTGGATGTGGTGAAACCACCACAATGAGGGAAATTGTGTTTATGTTTTAAGAAACCTCTACAGCTGAGATTAGAAATACACCCGAGTTTCTAGCTATTTTTAATAGAATATTTAACAGTTCCAGGTAATAAACTGTACTTACTCTTTCATTCTCTATTCTCATTCTCTTCATCTGCTTGGCACTAGGATGGACAATATAAGACTGACTTCAATGGCAAAGTAGATTATTTGTATTGGTTTTTGTGGGGTCTTTTTTTCAGTAAACCTGAACTCTTTTTTTCCTCAATAAAAATCTCTACAAATTATTTTTTGTTCAACAGCTGAATTTCATTTCTTAAGTTATGTCATGAAAATTTCCTGTAATTGATTCTTGGAATGTGACTCATTGAAACCAAGGAATTGGTGCACTGCTGTGTTGGACATTTCACATCTAGACAGATCATGGAAATATGTGTGTCACCTGCCTTGTGGAGTACCACTAATGAGAAATCTCCTAGTAGTGTTCAATTGGCTTGCAAATTGAAACAGGGATTTTCACAGAAAATTGTCTTGTCTCACTAATTTTTATCAGTTCTCCCTTTTAAATTCAGTGAATTATTCCTGTGTTGCTCAGTCTGAGCACTTAGCTCCTTTTACAAGAAGCAGCATTTATGCATACACTGCATGCCAAACAATGTTGTAAGAGGATTCACTTTACAAATTATTAACTATGTGTTTATCCACAGAAATTTGAATAGCAGCACAAAATATCAGAATGCAGGTGTTCAGCACTCCCTGAAAAACAGGCCTGTTCTGAGCTTATTTAAATCCAAAGACTTAAAGGATTTTCAATTTGCTTGTTACATATGAAAACTGGAAGGAATTCATCCTGCACTTTACCCACCTTGACAAACCATGTAGTGCTCCATATGACCCATGTAGAGTCTCGTGAAGCCAATAAAGCAAGAATTAAGCAGCACTTTCCTTTGATCTTACTGAACAGATTGGCTTTTGCATATTAGACAATTTTTCTTGCAAAACAGTCAATCATCAGGAACTAGACGTATTTTCAGATTGTTCTCCAATTTGTATATAACATTTGACCTTATTTTTCTGCCACTACTACTTAGGGCTCAAAGAGGAAGTTTAGCGATTTCATCACTTTCATCAGAGGAAAAAGCTGAGAAGCAAGTCTTACCACCAAGACTAGCAGATTCAAAAGAGGAATTATTTGAATTGGACATTGTTATTTTACTTTGCCTTTCGTACTTGATAATTTCTTCAGGTTACAATTTTTAAAATTTATTTGTTCCTTGAGTGTGTGGTTCTGCAGCTACCAACAAAGTGAAAGCTTTCACTTTTCAACAATCACAAAACAAGGTTTCTGTTAACATCTCCTAATAAAGGAAACAAAATCTTTCATGTACAAAAGCTTTCATGCATTTGGTCAGACAGCTCCTTCTTATCAAAACAAGGCAAAGTTGAGAGGAAAGTGCAGGATTTTTACAATCACATGTTAATGGTTCTGCTGAGACGTGGTTCTGGTGCAATAACTGTAAATTACCTTTTGTTCTGTATTTCCATTTTCATTCCAGTTTTTCTCAACTCTTTTCTGTTATTCTACTTTGATTGTGTGTTGTCCCCATAATGTCATCCATCCATCTATACATTTATATCTTCCCCCTCCTTGTTTATTCTCCAAACCTGATATGTATGTGTGGCTTAGTAGAGAAAGTTAACTGAAACAATGTTCTCTGCACTGCAGAACTGAATAATGTATTTGAGATCAATTGTAGGTTCTTACTGACTGTTATAAAGCTTCAAAACCCGAAGAATAATGTGTAAAACTTATCAATAGAAAACAAGAAAATCTGAGCAAATATTTTTCATGGCTTTAGTACTTGAAAGTCTTGAATACTCAGTGCTTTCCACTACCTTCAATTTTTTCTAAATAATTTTTTTCCAGCCAGACTAAAAGAGGTAGCCACAACTTTCAGTCTTTCCATATATTTCCTTCTGGTGTCTGTGTCACCCACATACCAGATAGTTTTAGTGTCTGTGTGACTCAGCTTCCAAAGTAACTGGATCTCACTCCACCATTCTCATTCGCTTTACTAATGGCATTTCTAAATTCTGCTTATATTGCAGATTTATGTGCAACTGATACACTGACTAGCACAGAAATCTGGTTTATGGCCTGGAAACAGGAACTGAGAAAAATATAAAAGGCAGGGCATTCCTCTTCTTTGCCTTTCTTAAATTGGCATCAGAACATTTCAGCTTTAGCATATACATGCCTTTGCCATCTACGTAAATCCATCTAAAATATATTTAATTTCTTAACAATCTCTTAGTTTCTGGAACAATTTTTTGACACATATAATAAAATTGTGAAAATATATATTTTAGTCCTAACTAAGAACCCAGTTGTCCTTCTGCTAACAAATATCTCCCAGTACTAATAGTTTGGTCACTTACTAATATGTCTTTCCAAAAGCTTGCTGTAGCATATCCTCACATGCTTTCTCAAGGCAGGTTTGCTCCACCTTTACCACAATTTGTTAGAATTGCACAAAGTTCTACACTGGACCACTTTTCCAGGTTAGACTGTAATGTGAAAGCTGAAGTGGCTGAGACACCATAATATATATAATTTCAGCACTTTGCTGCAAAACTCTACAAAGTCAGTGTGGCTGAGGACAGGTACCCAAAATTTTAAATCCACTACACACAGTAAATTCCAGAATATCAAATAAAGAAAGAACACTAATTTTTGAAGTAATATTAATATTTGAAGTCCACCAAAAAAAATCATTCTGCCATCAAGTGGTGTATTTTGATCTTGTCAACTCCAGCTTTCATGTGTATCAAACTTTGTGGCAGCACACAGTAAAAGCTATAGTCCTGAAGAGAAAATCAGCTCTCATGTGAGAGAATAATTGTTCCATTGCAATCACCTAAGCCTGACTTGCCAGTGTGGTAAGTGTATGCTTGGAATAAGCAGCCTATGTATTTAGGAAAAAAATCACCCTGGGATTTTGAGCAATGTCATACTTTAAATTGGAAGGAGTTCTGGTGCTTCATAATATGTCAATAATCTTACAGGCTTAACAAAGAATACAATAGGTTTTTAGCTCTGTGTGTGGGCAGCTGAGAGTCTTTAAGGGCTCTGCTCAATGAATAACAGAATATCTTAGAAAGTGCCTCTGAAAAAAATCTAATTCAACTCTGGACTTGAAACAGGATTTACTTTAAAGTGAGATCTGACATTCTATGTTGTTCAGCTGAGCCCTGATTCTCCAGTCTTCCTGTGAATTCCCAGTAGCCCATCTTGAGAATCTAAATAGCTGCTAAATGGATTTGGACTACAAAAAAAAAAAAAAAAAAAAAAAA
>VWZP01008445.1:156359-171987 GCA_013396995.1 Dicaeum eximium | reverse complement strand
AAAAAAAAAAAAAAAAAGAGTGGGGATTTCATTTCTGAGGACAGGAGAAACAAGGTAATCATCTATGAATGATGTGAGGTTTCTGATAACTTCCTAATGCAACTGTAAGTAGTGACAGAGCATTTTTAAGTGGAAAACTAGGTATGGTCAAGGTTGGAATGTTTCTGTTGATTTCTAGTCACCTGTAATTGTGGACTTAGCAAAGTCCAAGACAGGCAGCCTATTTAAAACTGCAAAATTGGAGTTTTCTTCTGCTTAATCTGGTTTGTTTAAAAAGCAATTCGAGAGTAAGCCTCTGAATCCTGAGGAATTCTATTCATTTGATTTGGCAACCTCCAAACAAGCCTAATATCTTCTCTTGAGAGGAGCAACTGTTTTGAGTATGCTCCACAGGTTACCTATTAATTCATTGTCATACCTGTATATCAAACTGTTCTAATTAATGTAGAAAAACTGGTTTAATTTCTGTCTTAAAGGGTTACAATAAAATACACTTAAAGGAAAATGAAAAAAGAAGTAGTTAACATTCTGTTAACATTCATTGATGTTCTGACATCTAATGAATGTGTCAAACCTTAACAGTGTTGAAAAGATCTACCTCAATGGGATTGGAAAGACATCTTGAAGAATAGTTATTCCTAGGAAGGGAGAGAATATAGTGGGCAATGTTAAAATTAGTCAATTTTGCAATATCTCTTAGGAATAAATTGTAGCTATTATTAGGTCATTTAATTGGTGCCATAACACCTTACCAATAAGAATTTTCCCTTTCTAAATATGAGCCATGAGTCACATTTATATTTTACCTTTCTTTTTTTTATCTTGAACCTTATTTAAAATTGTTTTAGTATCTTGTCTGAAGGCACACATGACTCAGAAAAAAAAACAACTATCCATTCTTACAAGAATGGTGTCCAGCTGCAATGACACAACAGGTAATTAATTGTCACCATAAAAGTAGTTCCAGGCCCTTCCAGGGATTCAAAAGTAACTTAGTTTTTGTCACTGTAGTTCTTATGGACTCCTGAAACCTGGGGACACAAAGCCCTAAAAGAAAGTAAACACTTCTCCTATTGGTTTGTGCCAGCAGGGAAAGCTTTCTAACACCAAAAAGGGCATTGTAAAGAAGTGCTAAACTTGGTTTATAACAGATGAGCATTAAGATCTAAGACAATGGACAAGAAAAAAATAAATATGAAGGCTAAGTTATCTCATACTGTAATTCTCCTCTGACTGTTCATAACATATTTTGCTTAAGCAGATCATATATTGTTCCACTATTTCCAAAGTCTCCCAATTATTATTAATTGTAATAGACCTCTTTTACCAAGTACATAAACTTCTTGCCGTTATATAAATGGGAGAAATATTTCTAGTGGTAGGATTTATTCAAAGAATCTAAAAGAAGGCAAAGAACTTTATCTACTTACAGAAACACAGAAAGAAAAAGGCATTTTCTCTCTATGAATCCAAAGAATAAATTTGGTATTTCACTGTTCCATGTCTGTGTTTAAACTGGCTATGTCTTTTCATCTATCCAGCAGATTTGACTGAAATGTTTGTTTTAAAAATCAGTTTGAGTCAAAAGCAAATAGGAATGGATAATGAAGCACTAACAAGCTAAACCAAATCACAGTATTTTTCAGTATGAATCAATGGAAAAAAAACCATAATTGTGTTTGGTAAGCAGACACATAAATGTGTATAAAATTTTGGGAAAGCAGTAAGAAAAAAATATGCGTAGAAGGATGAAGGAAGCTGCAAAACCCAGGAGATGTCACTGAAGTTTTAGGGGGAAAATAGTTTAATTTTCTTAACCCCAGGATATCTCCAAAGGTGGATTTTTCCTGTAACATTTCTAGAATATTGAACGATAAGAAAGCAGTATGGATATGAATCCTGTGGCTTGTTTTATTTGCCCTTGAAAAAGCTGCCATGAATCTTGGATGAAGTCAAATAAGTCTGATGATTTTGGTCTTAATTCTTTCCTGTTTTTCAAAACATACATGATCCTAATGGACTTACAGCTAAACAGAATTACTTTTTTTCTGTGATTTTTATATCCAATGATCTACAGATTTGCATTGGCAAAGTTACACCAATTTAACTTTCCCCTCCTGTTCTGAAGAGCCTGTTTGTGTTTGTGTATGTGCAGGTACATGCATGCATGTGTCCATGTGTGTGACCACTCTCATGCTTGAATAACTACTTGAAATTTTAGGAGAAAGTTGAAAAAAGTTCTAATGGGAAAGGAAAAGCAAAAGGAAAAGAAAAGGCTATCAATATATCCACTTCTTTGTTTTTCCTGTATTAGTCACACTGGAAGCTAGGAGACTAACATTGATAACAAATGTAGTAGCCAGAAGAGAAGCAGAAGAGTTTATCTGGACAATTTTCTTTTTCACAATAACACCCTTGCAGAGGTTTTGGCAACTGAGGAATCTCTTTTGGCATGGTTGCTGCTTTTACATCACAGAACAAATGAAATCACACACAGCATTTCTACAAAGGGCTGGATCTGAAATAAAATGGACTAAGGAACCACATGTCAGAGAGGCTGCAGTGGAGTCACATGGAATGTTGAGCACTGTCAACAAGACAAAATACTATATCTGTTAGCTGATTGCGTACTTTGTCAGGAAAAAGTGTTAAATCCACCGGAGAATTTTCAAAGCAACATTTTCTTAACAGAAAACTGTGTTCTATATAGCTGCTATGTTGTCATTGAAACATTTTGATTGCATCAAGATGAAAGGAAAATGTTCAAAATAATTCAAGACAGAGCATATTGCAGCTTACGTAGTTTGAAATTTACATTTTATGTTTTATTGCAGTGTTCTAATTTGATGTATCTTATTAAACAGCATCATCAATGTTTTATACTAAAAGTGACAATATAAGGAAAACAAAAATATATAAAATTAAATATTTCATTGAAATCATAGTTGTTTCACACTTTTTTTTAAACTCTGTTCTCTTCTCTCATTGTTCTTGGCTTTTAGATCCAATAGATAATGGCAATGATCTTTCATATGTTTGAATTTACTGCAGGAGCGAAACTTCATTTCATTACTAATTCTAATTAGAAAAGGGCTTTGAAAATTATTCACTCAATACCTCTATTATTATTTTTAATAATTAATATTGTCCACAAAGGTGTCTAACTGCTCAGAACTCAAGGTCAAGATGAGTTCATTTTAATTGGTCAGAGATGTTACTTAGTGGTATTTTTGCTTCCTGACTATAATGAATACATATCTTAAAATTATGTCCACAGGTAAATAATTACATCTCATTAATTCCTTCCTAAAATTTCATCATTATTTTAATTGTAAATCTTACTGTTTATTTCTTGAATAAATATTCAGGACAGTTTTAATATTCCTCAAATAAAAACATGAAATATTTTTCTGTAATGTTGCAGATTTTTTTTCAGTTTTTCTCTTATTTGTGTCAATGTAATATTTATTATAGTTATTTTTTCAGCTGTTTTATTAAAAGCTATTAATTAGAAAAAAAAATTAAATGTACTCTGCTTCGTGAGAAATAATTTCTTAAAACTAAGTACAAAAGTATAAAAATGCTTTTTTCTCTTCTACTCCACAACAATTTTTAAATTATACCGGAGGAAGGTGGTTCTGGTGTTTCTTTATGTGATCTCTATACTCCCTTAGGAATGGAAGCCATTTGTAGCAGCTCTTGTAGCCCATTTGAATTTAGTCCAAGCACAGTGATTTATCATGGAATCATACAGTGGTTGGAATTGGATCTGACCATAAAGGATATCTTGTTCCAACTCCCCTGCCATGGGCAGCAACACTGTCCACTGGACCAGATTTCTCCAACCCCATCCATCATGGCCAGGGACACTTCCCAGGACAGGGCATCAACAACCTCCCCAGGCAACCTTGTCCAGTGCCTCACCACCCTCACAGCAAAACATTTCTTCCCAATAGCCAATTTAAATCTACCCTCTTTCAGTTTAAGGCCATTTTTCTTTGGACTGTCACCATTTGATGATGCAGCAAATCCTTTTCCAGCTCTCCTGAAGGCCTCTTTCAGGTGCTGGAAAGCTGCTGTGAGGTCTTCCTGGAACCTTTTCATCTACAGCCTGAACAACACCAGTTCTTGTAGCCTGTCTCAATAAGAGAGATGCTACAGACCTCGGATCATTTTAGTGGCTCCCCTCCAGACTCCCTGGGAGACTGAGTGCTCCAAGTGGGGTCCTACAAGAGCAGAGTAGAGCAGTAGAATCCACTCACTAGATCTCCTGGCTATACTTATTTGATGCAACCCAGGACACAAATGACTTTGTTGTCTACAAGTGTACCTTGTCAGGACATGTGGAGCTTCTTGTCCACCAACACCCCCAAGCCTTTCTTCACAGGGCTGCACTTGATTTATTCTCCCCCCAGTCTGTATTTGTGTTTGGAACTGCTCCAACCCAGGTGCAGAACTTGGCCTTGTTGAAATCCATAAGGCTGTCACAGGCCTTCATCTCAAGCCTGTGAAAGCTCCCCTAGATGGCATCCCTTTACTCAGTGTGTCAACTGTTCCACATAGCTCTTTCTTTTTCTTCTTAATTCCCTCTTCTCAGAATTTTTGAGTAACTTAAAATCAAATTGACTTACAGTTTACCAAGTTGGAAGGGCTAAGGTAATGCTTTGAGAAGAAAGGGTTTTATGTTGACTAAATGTTGCACTAAACATTTTGCCAAAGTTCTCAGATTTTCTAAAGTTGCCAGTAAAGTCTATTTTGTTGTTTTGACCTCTTGAGAATACCTTGTTTGTATTTCTCATGTGAGTCTAACTCAGAGTGCATGAACAAGCATAAGCCCTTTTAAAAATCTCATCAAGCAAGTTTTTGGGGCTTTAGAACCCATAAGCTCTCAGTCCATCCCCAAGTGCAGCTCCATGCACTCCAGATGGTTACTGACACAGAAGGCAACACTGCCTCCTCATCTCCCTTGTCAGTCCTTCCTAAAGATCTTGTGTCCTTCCTAAGGATCTTGTATCCTTCCACTTCAACATTCCAGTCATGAGAGCCATCACACCACATCTCTGTGAAGCCAGTAAAATCATACCCCTGCAGGCATCCACACATCTCCAAGTCCTCTTGTTTATTCTCTGTGCTGTGTGGGTTTGCATGGAGAATTTTTAGTTGTGTCCCCAGTGAAACTGACTTATTGCTGGAATGGCTGAAGCTCCTTTTTGTTCCCCTTCATGCACAGAAACTGATACACAGGCTGGTCCTTCAGAATATGAGAAAGAACTTCTTTTTACTTCTTTTCTTCTTTTACTTTTTTTTTTTAACTTTCTGCAAAGAAAAAGAAAAGGCTTTAATTCTTCTCTGATCTTTAAATTAAATGTTCAGACATCTCTGGAAACAATAAGTCATACAGAAGGCACAGTAATTCAAACAGTAATCTATGGGCATATATATCATCCTGCAATGGTACATTAATCATTACCCTTAAAGACAGCACAGGAGTGATGAAGTTTTTCCAATTGTGTCTACTGCAACTCAGCTATATTCAAGTGCTTTTAATCTGTGCTATTACATCAAAAAGTAGTAACTGTATTTTAATCTAGAAATCTTTTATATACCCTTTGCAATATCATTGGAAAAGAATCATAAGCAAAGGAGAGGTGACTTGAATTCAGCATGCATGTGCATATTCAATCACCAGCATGCACACAGAATGTAAAATTAACATTGCTTCTGAAGGAGAAATTCGATCAGGTCCATGAAGATAGAACTTCCTATGAAAAAGAAAGAGAGAATGAGAGAAGCATGTGTATTTAGGCCAAGTGCAATCCTGAAACTTATAGTATCTTGTGTCACCAGCCTGCAACTGGCTCAGTAGATTTCAGTTAGAAAAGGTCAGTGAAAGAGGTGAGAATTTAACTCTGGTTAGAGAGACAGATTTAAAAAAACAGTATAGCAGATGGGATGATAAAACACCTTTCGTGTTCAGAGACAAACAGGATAATTTCAAAAATTAGACTATTGTATTTATGTAAACAAAAATAAAACATATCAGACATTCCATATTCGTGGAAAATTCTATACTTCTTTGAAACCTGGATTCATCTTAAGAAAAAGAACATCGGTCCTAACAAAAATATTTTCCCAAAATCCTTTCAAGGAATTTAGTCCTAATCCCAAAAAGGGAACATGTATTAAGGTTTCAATAGAAGGACACCATCTCTAAATGAACATTTGATATTATTTTTAAACTGTCTTATTATTTGTGGTCATGAGCCAGTTGAAATCTACAAGATACACCAATACACAATTTTCTAGTCCAAACAGAGACAAAAATATTATCTCTCATGATTATGATGGAGAAATCAGAGATGTTGACTGAAGTCTGTTTTTTTTTAGTGCAACAGTTTTGAATTTGAATTTCAGTTGAAATTCAGACAAATTCAAATTTGAATATTAATTTCAATTGAAATTCACACACAGAGGGGATTCTCACTTCACACAGACACCTTCTGCTGAGGTTTGATCATTAAATCAGCTGAGAATCTCATTACAGGCTTTGCAGGGAAATCCCCTCCAGAATTTGGCCCTGACAAAAAGGAAGCATAAGTTACCCAGGGGCCAGATGCAGTCTGAGTGGCGGGAACTGGATAGCTGCCAGAGGCAGTGCATTCCAATGAAGTGCTCCTAGGTTGGGTGTACAAAGACAGTGAGAAGGTAATTTAACCTGTACCAGAGTGACAAGGGCACCTGTCAACACATAATTTTAGAAGATGTTATCTTTATCAGCCACTTCACATCTTTTTGGGTCGCAAACTTGGTGTTATAGTCCCCAAAGGAAAATCATAGTATCAAGTACAGTCAGAAAGCTGCATGGTCTGCTCAATGTTTATATTTCACTTTCCACAAGTATTAGATGTCTTGGAAACTGGCCTATTATTTTGTACCTAACAAACATCAAGTTTATGGAAATTATGCCACTACATCAAACTTCCTTCTCTTCTAACATCTTGAGATCTTATCAAGCCCTAGAATTACCTGAGAGAAGGCTACAGAGAGACAGGAGTCAGACTCTTCTCCCAGGCAACAAACGATAGAAGAGGAAATGGAGCCAAGTTTCATCATCAGAGGCTTAGGTTAGATATTGGGAAAAAAAAATCACTGAAAATGTGTTCAGACACTAAACTTCCCAGGAAAGAGTTTGAGTCACTACCCCTGGAGGTATTTAGAAAATGTATAGCTGCAGCACTAAGGGATGTGGTTTAGTGGGGGACTGAGGAATGCTGCATTCACAGGTGGACTAAACGACGTTAATATCTTCTCCCACTTAAATGATTCTATGATTCTATTCTGTTAATTTGTGGTTCAAACGAATATTATTTGACAGGCAAATATAGCCTTATTTACAAGGATTGATGCCCAGAAATAAAAAAAATCTAAAAAGTGTTCGATACAATATAATCTGATATTAACCTCAATTTATTTCTCTTATAATATCTTTTAAAATATCACAACTATGCTACTCTAGAGTTTGATCTTTTTCCTTGTTTGAATTTTACTCCTCTTTCTTGGCTACTGAAATTATTAATTCTTTTACTAAAAATTAAAATTTATTCTCTTTTTTAATAGCGATGTGGTCAAGAGAATTGTAAATAAAATTAGAAATACAGGTTACTAGAACACAGCATGAAATTATAGGCAGTGCTTATTAAAAGACAAGAACCACTGATCCTTAAACATACCCTTTCAGACATACAGCTCCACAGGATTTAGGAGTTAAAGTTTATTATTAGAGTTTATCAGCTCAAACCAAACACCTGACAAAGGGGTAAGTAACATGAAGAATAGTATTTTACTGGTCAAGAAGTCCTTTCTCAAATCTTGTTCAATCAAGCTTGTTCAATCCCTTTTACTTTCTCTGACAATGACAGTAAACTACCAGCATAAGTCAGTCTGAAAATAAACATATTTTTCAATATCTAAAATTACTTACAGAGAAAGATAATCAAGACATGACATAGATTGAAGAAGCAAAAGGAAAGAAGGATTATTAGCAGCGGAAAGTAGACTTCAGGCAAGAAAAGCTAGGCAAGAAAAGCTAGCATCTCTCCGTTTAGTTTGGTCTATCCTTTGCTTCATCAGAGAGCTCTTGAAGCTCCCATGAGGCATTTCTCTATCTGTGTATCTTTAACTTTTGTGCATCCTAAAATGAAAATCATCCGTGCCTTTCCATCCTGACTAAACCAGAACAGTTCTGGTTTTAGTTCAGTTTTCTTCAGACTGAAAACCCTGACTCTTTAGAGAGTGAAAAGAGAATACAGAAAATTAATTCCTCCTATGCAGTCAATGCAGCCTTGCCCCAGTTTCCCCCTTCCCTCTTTCTCCATCAAGAGAGTCCCTGACCTTTTCTTTCAGCTAAGCCTGAGCTCAGGTGAAGAGGAAAGAACAGGAGGATGGTGGCTTTAATGCCATTCTGAAGGACTATTGCTCCACCAAGCAAAAAATTTGGTGGGTAATCTTATCCATAAGGCCTTGTCCACCTGCACAGACCCCTTCCCCAATCCCATGAACAGGCAGCTTCCCACAAGGATGGCAACCATGGCCAAGCATACCATGGGAAAGGGCATTCTCTGAAGTATGGAGGACCCAGGTCTTTTGTAGATCACGGATTTATGGTTCTCAGGAAAGAAGCCCTGTTTTTTTTATGAAGTGGTCAATAAATTCTGTACAAGTTGCAGCTTCTGAACAGATTTAAGATCATGGTAGGTTGACCCTGGCTGGGCACCAGGTGTCCACCAAAGCTGCTTTATCACCACCCTCCTCACTGGTCACAGGAGAGAAATTATGAAAAACTGGGGGTCAACATAACAAAGGTTGCTCACCAATTACCACCACAGACAAAACAGACTTGACTCAGAAAAAGATTTCTTTTTAAAACTTCTCCTCAGAGCAAGAGCTCTTACAACATAGAAGCAAAACTATAAGCTTTCTTCACACTTTCTTCAACCCAAATCCATCTTTCCTCTGATGGGACAGCCTCTCATGCATATGGTTTACTAGATTACATGTACCCATTCTGGTGGCGTAGGGACAGAATGACAAAAGGTCTGAAAGATTTTGCAATCTGGAGTCATTTAAAGGAGTCATTTGCATCAAAACTAATAACTACACAAAGTTTGTGGGAGTCTGGATTTTGTCACAAACACTGAAGTCTTCCACAGCCCTAATCCTTCAAAAGGTAAAAACATTTGAGGTACCACTGTCTTTGTCTTGATAAATGATTCATGACTTCCTGTTCAAACTGTCAGAAATTAATTTACAAGGGGAAAACTGTAGGTTTCACTACTTTATGTTTGTAATACAACATTTTAGGATTAGTTAGGGTAGATGGAGCTACAGAGGATGCTCATAGCCTCTACTCAGACACAAAGAACGTAACCAGGCATTGTCCCAGTGAAAAAGCCCCAAAGCCATACAGCCACTGGAGCTGGACAAAATACATTAGAGATTGGGTTTTCCTTCCACAGGCATAGATCTGCTTTTAGTGAACCAGAAACCTGTCCTAGAAAAATTCAATTTAAGGAAAACATTTTATGTTTTAGCAAAACAAACAACCAGAGAAAACTACAAAACACACAATGAAAACCAGCCTTTTTATGTAGAGTCAAGCAGAAGGAGAAAAAAAAATCTAGAGAAAGACCAAGCATGCAAACAAACAAAACATACCAATTATATTTTTTCCCACTGAAACCAGTAAAAAAATTGCCAAAATATGTCACTTTAAGGACATTTCTTCTTCTTTGTAATTTACCGGACAATTTAGTTGGGTAATTTCTGAGTAATTTTCTATGTTCAAGTCACGTAAAGCCTTATTCATTATGATCTTCTCACTTGAATAATCACTCAAATGTTCACTCCTGATAGCACAAAGCAAATGCAAAAATGTATCAAAAAGCAAGATACCATAGTATAATTCTGAAATTGCACTAAAGTATATTGCTATAGTTGACATTGTAAGACAGGCAAAAATAAAGCTTTATTTATAGACCTTAGTGACACAAGTAATCACTCAAAACATCCTCATTTCTTCATGCACAGCAAGGCTGTAATTCCCAGTTGGTAACAAATGTATTTTATCTCTCATGTAATTTCTCTATTTTTTTTACATATATGTATTCAAAAGTATAATCAAAATTTCCTTTCTTAGTTTTCCCCCTGTTTTTGCCTGAATTTCAGTAATTCCTCTTCCACTCACATATGCCTAACTAAGGTAGACTATACATATTTGCTAAAATTTTATATATTGGATCTGTTTCACTGAAGCCCATAATGGTAACCAAAATTTTGGCAATAGCTAGCACACTTGAAAGAGCAATGAATTTCTTTGTCATCACACACACAGATTATTTTGATGTGTTATCACTGAGTGGGAAAATAGCACAAGAGCACAAAACAGCCCAAGTGCACAAAGCAGAAAAGTGGAAAAGCACCAACACAACTGCAGTCATGTCATTTATCTTCTCTTTTGACTTCTGCATATGTTTTCATATAAAAGAAAGAGGATTAGATGTAGTATTATTATGATGTCCCACTCGGAGTCATTCCATCGGCAATGTCCACAAACTGCCAGTCCCTGCTCTTCTGCTTCATAATTTATATCCCACTGTAAAACCCTGAATGGAAGAACAGTGTTGTAATCAATCAGCTCCCACAATTTCATCCTTTCTCCTTTACTGTTACTATTTTTTATCTCCTCTAAATCATTTGCAGTCAAGTCTGTAATATAGAAATTCGTGAGTTTTAGATGAAAATATTTACACAGGAATATAAAAAGTACATTAACAATGCTCTTGTCTCTTGAGAATTTAGTCATGCAGCCAGATTGAAATTCTTTATAAAGTTTGTCCAGTACAATTCTATAATAACAAACATGTCCTCAGGAAATAAACATTTGAACTCTACAACAGTCTTTCAAGCATATAAAGTTCCTTTGCAGCACAGTTTTCTACTTCATGTCTCCTCCTAAACACAGAGAGATGGCAGGGAATCTGAGCCCATATTGTTTAAATGCTTTGTTCTTAGCAGTTCTTACTTAACTGAATAAAATAATACTGAATAAAAATATTCTTTCACTGTCTCTCTGACACTTCATTCAAATTAGTCTTTTTGCCCTATCCAGAAGGAAAGGAGAGCAGGGATGCATTGTGGTTAGATCAAGAATCAAACTGTCAATTAAAAAAAGCAAAAACCTTTTTCTCCCTGAAACGAGAAAAAAATAATATAGTGCTGAAAGTGTCCCCACTCACAACACTATGTTAAAAATGTTCATCTTAAAAAACATAATGGAAATAAAGAATCAATTAAACAAATTACCCAAAATTCAAACCTCTAAAAAATCGTAACGATGTGGTTTTAGAAAGCACAAAAATATCTCGAATAACAACAAAACTGTTTTAGTATCACTTATTCTTGACTAAAGAGTATCCGCGCATGGCAATTTTATCCTGTTTGAACTTCAGCATGCCTAAAAAAACCATGGCTCTTCCATGAGTTAGCCACAATTAAAGCTAATGTCAGAACCAAAATTTATTTCAGCTGTTTTGTTTTGTTTTTTGAACATAACTATTATTGCCATGAAGTCATGTATCAGAAATTCACCATTCAAATAGGATAAAACTTTTCCTGGTTTTCCTGAAATATTTCTTCAACAGGGTAAAAAAAAAATTGACAAAGATTATTCAATGTGGAAAACACGTAGCTCAGAAAAATTCTAGAATTGGGGTTTTTTACATTGTTGAATTGAAAACCTCAGTTAATTTTTTAATAATTTTCATGATTGTTTAATACTCAGGATATGAAATAAATGAAGAATGTGTTCAGTCAACAGAAATGGAAGTGTTTGATTGGATGAAACTACTGAAATCACCACCACAAAACAAATGCCTAGCAGCTTCAGTGGTGTGAAATACCTACGTGCGGTCACTCTGGTCTGATCCAGAAGACTGCTTTCCCAAGTTTGTGTTTTGCACAGCAGACATATGGCACAGCGCTATCCCATAGCACATCACTCCAGCTTGGAATAGCATTTCTGCTGTGACTTTGATCAGCAGCTGAAGACGGGGTATGAAGCTCAAAGCAGGACAAAGACAACAGGGATGCCCTGCTGGTATGCCCTACTCCCTCCCAGCTCTACTGATCTATGATTAAGGAGAGGACTGGAAGAGGATTGGAGCTCTTTAAGACAAAATTTCCCTGAACACACAAGTTTTCTACAGCTAGATGTGAGAAAAGAGATTTCCATAACAAGGGTTAGATACATGGATAAGCATCATGTATTTTGAATCACTGATGTTCATTTCACATACAAAGAAACACAAAAAAAATCAAAATACATTGGTTCTGCTTATTTTAGTAATGGTCTCTGAAGGGCATGCAGCATATTTCTTAGATAACTTGGAGCCACAATCACTGATTACTTTGCACATTTCACCATTTTCCCTCTAGAAAGAAACATTTTTTAAATTTTTTGTAAATCTTACTAAATAGTGAGACAGAATTAAGCTGATAAATTGCCAGACGCAGTCCAACTCTGTGCAGATTTTAGAGAAGCAACCTCAAGATTGGAAGGAATAAGATTTATTAATTTTCACTATCCACAACATACAGTTTCATTATTAACAGCACTTCTAAATCCAGCATAGGGGAAGGAAATGGGCTTCAGTCCCTACAGCCTGTAGGAATATGGAAATAATAGTTAGGGGGAGCACATTTTGAACAGTGGAAAAATTCTCTGCTCACACTAAAGGTGATGATTGATGCTTGTGTTGCATTGGCAGGCTCCTTTAGCTACATCAATCAGAAGCATGACTCTTCTTGCAAAGCAGGTTTTGTTGTACACCCTGGCTGCTTACAAATTGGAGGGAAACTGCTCTATCTATTGTAGGTGTTCTGTTCCAGGCGCTACACATTCAATTTCATCCTTCACTGTATTAAATCCAGACTTTTCATACAGCTTAAGGTGAACTGAAAAAATTACAAACCATAATTACAGGTGAGGAACAGAACAGACCATGCAAATTTAGCGTAAATGTTACTTTATGTGTCTCTTGTCTCTAAAAAGAGATTGATCTAAAAATCAAGGCTAAAGCATAAAATAGGTGTTGTTTGATTTAAGAAAAGCATTGGAGGTCCATGCTCCTTATCTTGAAAGTAACATTACTGGGATGGCAAAGATGGATACCTGTTAAATTTCACAGAATACAATGGAATCAGGGATATGAGGAAGTGTTTGGAATGACAAGCATATTAAGCATTTCCTAAAGGCATGGTGCTGGCATCAGAGACTGATAAGCTCCTATTCGTAATGTATTCCATCAGAACTTGAAGTGTGTTTTCCAATATAATACAGCAGAGGAATAAAACTGTGAAAATTTGCCTCTAAAGATAGCTCAAAATATACTGAAGTACCCTACCATTTCAAAAACATCTGAGCAGAAGGCTGTAATACAGGCCAGCATTTCTTTGTGGAGGGGTGGATGATTGTTTGACTTGGAAGAGGTAAACCCTCATCTGGGCACATAGTTATTGATTTGCTCCATTTGAACCAGTCAGTTCTATTTAAAAGACAGATTTTTCCTTGTCTAGGGTCAGCAACAGGTCAAAGAGCCCACAGGCCATGTTC
The DNA here is from genome assembly GCA_013396995.1 of Dicaeum eximium. NCBI lineage: Eukaryota > Metazoa > Chordata > Aves > Passeriformes > Dicaeidae > Dicaeum > Dicaeum eximium. Next base: position 158,318 of record VWZP01008445.1, on the reverse strand, counting down.
GGTGCTCTCTGGCTGGAGCTACAGGTCGTTTCACTCAGTCCCTGGCAATGAGGTTGTATAATAGGACAAGATATTGTGCAGCCCTCCCCTTTTACCCAAAGAGTGATCTGAGTCACCTGTTAATGCAGAAGGTAGGTACCACTGTCATTGTCGTTGTCATTGTCAGGCTTATTATTCTTCAATTTTAGGGAGGGAAGACAGAAAATGAAAAAAAAATGCTTGTCTTCATACTTTAATTCTTATGCTGAAAGTGCCAAATGCATTGGTGACTTCTGGCATTTAGACACAAAGAGTCCACTGGAAAGTAGACTGGGAACCATTCCCTTCAGCCAATCACATAGCAGACAGAGTAATATTCTTGGCAACAGTGACACAGCAGGGACAGAATCACACCTGTGATCCGAACAGTGCAATCCCAGTCTACAGCAATTGGCAGGGGTTTGGTGTTAACTTTAATATTGTCCAGCTTTCATCCAGGGCACATTCCCTCCTGCCAAATCAGCTGTACTCCCTGTGCATACCAACTATCATTTATATCTGTTAACAGCCCAGTGAAAAGCTGTTGTCTTTGAATATATTAAACATCATGGAGAGGAAAAAGGTTCTGTGCCACAAAGCCAATGCTGAAAGGATACACCTGTTCTATTTGAAGGGAAAAGATACAATCTCACATTTCAGTTTTTAGCATGCACTGATGCAAGAGCAGCAATGGACTAAGTACTGAGAGAAAGTAAGCTCAGAGATTAATAGAATGGAGATGATAATAGCCCCACATTTGAACAGTTTACTTTTCAAAGGCAACACAAGGACAAATTGCTTTGTGCAAAGAGAAAATTAGTTTCCAAATTGTGTGCTTTCTACGAAGAGTCAAGTTAATTATTCAAAGCAGAGGCCCATGAATTCTCACAATTTAGTCATTATGTTCTAACACATTCAGGCCCAGTGAGCTGCTTCTTATCAACAAGACTTTGATAATTAACTTAAACATATCAAATAAACTTTCTGGAGAATTCAGTAGTAAACAGGTATGATATCCTAAGAGGGATTGTATTAGCCATTTCTCTGCACAATAATGTATTAGCAATCACTGTGACATTTTCTGCCCTGAGGGATTTTGGCCTTGCTCATTTTTACAACTTGCTGGGAAATAAATTAATTCATGACAAAGGTTTAATCCAACACATGACTCCGTTTACCCTGATTTGTACAGTAGCAGGTGTCTCAGAATTAATGAGAAGTGACATAAACACCAGAGAAGAAAATGCAGTCTTCATCCTGACTGAATAGCCGTGATCTCCCCTGGTCCTGAAGACTGTGGGAATGGAGTCTTAACTGCTCTGATCCTCACATTACAGATGTCATCATGAGAGAGTAAAAGTATTTCTGTTGCCTCCTTCTCAGCAAAGCCAAAATAAATTTTTAAAACACAGCTTCCAAATTCAAATCCATCTCCAGGAAAAAAAATGGGTCAACACTAATAATATTATGTGAATTTTCTTGCTCACATGTGAACTATCATATGATTAATCTTGTACTGGTTACAGAAAGACTTGCACTGCAGAATCTAAAGTCTTATTTATAGATGATCTACAACATGGAAGTGGCCTCATGCATGGTTTTGTTTAAGGTTTCATAAAATGGAAACGAGAGAATCTGTAAACACATTCTGGTTTTGGGGAGTCCAGATAAAGGCAGAAGTATCCCTGAAACANACACTATATATACACTATATTTATATTATATTTTACACTATAGATACATATATAATGTGTATATATATATAATATAATAGCTATGACAAGTCTAGATCTTTTTTATTCTAGGTTTAAAATAAAATCGTTTTACATTCTGCTGCATAATAAAAACACAGAAAAGCACACTATGGTTGTTAAGAAGTACTAATACAAATAGTCTTTGTACTACAATTTGCGGGGAAAAAAAAAAAAAAAAAAACCAAAA
>VWZP01008445.1:143653-156130 GCA_013396995.1 Dicaeum eximium | reverse complement strand
TATTTCTGTTGCCTCCTTCTCAGCAAAGCCAAAATAAATTTTTAAAACACAGCTTCCAAATTCAAATCCATCTCCAGGAAAAAAAATGGGTCAACACTAATAATATTATGTGAATTTTCTTGCTCACATGTGAACTATCATATGATTAATCTTGTACTGGTTACAGAAAGACTTGCACTGCAGAATCTAAAGTCTTATTTATAGATGATCTACAACATGGAAGTGGCCTCATGCATGGTTTTGTTTAAGGTTTCATAAAATGGAAACGAGAGAATCTGTAAACACATTCTGGTTTTGGGGAGTCCAGATAAAGGCAGAAGTATCCCTGAAACAGAAAAATAGATAAATAAATAAAATTTAAAAGTTAGGAGGAGGAACAGAAGATGAGAGAATAAAAGAAAAAAACCAAAAAAGTTTCTATCTGAGCAATTACAGTTCAAAGTAAATTGCCCTGGCTTATTCATAGCACAGTCAGATTGTGATATTATAAACCACTTGACAGTAATCACAGGCCAGCAGGATTAATAGATGTTTGTAATTATTTCATTTTACACTATATATACACTATATTTATATTATATTTTACACTATAGATACATATATAATGTGTATATATATATAATATAATAGCTATGACAAGTCTAGATCTTTTTTATTCTAGGTTTAAAATAAAATCGTTTTACATTCTGCTGCATAATAAAAACACAGAAAAGCACACTATGGTTGTTAAGAAGTACTAATACAAATAGTCTTTGTACTACAATTTGCGGGGAAAAAAAAAAAAAAACAAACCAGAAACCCCAAACTAGGAAGTCTAAGCCTGAATAATTAACATGCTTAAACTTTTGGATAAACCTGAGTGGAGTTTGGCCTGAATTCACAGAATACTAGGTTGGAAGAGACCTTAAAAAGATCATCTGATCCAATCTTTCCTGGCAAGAGCAGGGTCTATACAAGATGGCCCAACACCCTGTGCATCTGGACCATAAAAGTGTGTAGCATGGACTCCACCACTTCCTGGGGATGAAATTGTTACCATGGTTGATTGTTCGCATTGTGAAATATTTTCCATTTGTGTCCAATTGGAACGTCCCCAGGAGTAATTTGTAGCTATTGTCCCATTCTGTCTTTTCTGTGTGACTCCTGACAAAAAGGGAGTTTCCGTCTTCTTTTAGCCACTGGAACATGGTGATAAGATTCCCATTCAGCCTTTTTTTTCTCAAGGCTGAAAAAACCCCGATGGCTCAGCCTTTCCTCACTCAGCAGGCTTCCCAGCCCTCGAACCATCTTTATGGCCCTTCTCTGGGCCCTCTCCAGCCTCCCTGTACAAGGCCTGAAGCCGAGCACAGCATTCCAGGGGTGGCCTGACAAGCCCTCGGTAGAGTGGGATGTGGTGCCTTTGTCTCTGCAGGTGATGCACGTTTTGATGCAGCCCAGCACTGGCTCTCTTTTCCACAGCCGGCTCTGTACACCCAGCGTGAGTTTCATGTCTGCCAGGACCCCCGGGTCCCTTTCCACAGGGCTGTTCCCCTCTGGGTAGATCCCGGCCTGTGCTGCCCTCCTGGACTATGTTTTCTTTGGTGCGAGACCTTGCACTTGTCTTTGCTGAACTTCACAATGTTCTTGCNCCTCTTGTCCAGAGGGTCCATCACACACTGGTTATCTGGGAGGAAGCTCTGGGAAATTGTATGGCAAGCATTGGAAAAATCCAGATAGCAAATATCCACCACTTACTCCACCAACTGAGCAGGATTGAAAGGGCAAAGCTGTAGTTTGGATACTTCGAGCAGCTGAGAAGATCTACGGATACAGAAATATTCACCTTTCTCCTAGAAGAGATTGCAGTAGTTATTCTTATGTGACAATGAAACATCTGCTGAATGCCTTTGGTGCACTGCTACTGCCAACAGGTAAAGTGAGAAAATAAGACTTGGAATTGTCAAGCCCCTTCATGAATGCTTGCTTGTCGCTGCATTTTTAGGAAATATTTAATCTCCCCCTGGAGTTAAATTACAGCTTCAAACAGTTCAAGAAATTGTTCAAAGAAGGTCAAAAGAAGTCATGACAAATCAGCTTGTCAAAAATAGCACCTAGGAATAATAAGTCTTGCACTGATTCAAGCAGAAACACCTCTGTCTCCATCTTTGGGATCCATGACTTCAATGAGGCTCTGGAATAAGTCATTTGTCTTATTCATAAGTTAAAATTAGCCTCACCAGAAGTCAAAAAAATAATGGTGCCAGTATGAAGGTATACTTGCTGCTCTGTCTAATATACTTCTCATAAATGTTTTCTCATTCAGAAAAATACACATTTATGGAAAATTAGTAAGACGTGTGAATTACATTTGTTTTTTTCTTATCTTTTAAAGTTCTTGATAGGGTTAAGGAGATATGAAAAACACTGATGATGTTGCAGGAAAATATGGAGAACTAATACATTCCAACAGCATACAAGTAGTGTCTTCACAATTGTTCTGTTGCTCCTGTATTCAAAATAGTGATCTCAAACTCACAGTTATCCTTTAGGAGGTAAAATCCATAAAAGGACACCTAAATTTGTCTAAAGGTTGTAATAGTGGACCAAAGCTGTAAAGAACATAGCCAATCTGATGCATAAAAGTTTTCACAGTACCAGACGATATCTGGGTGAGAGAAGTGAGTAGACATCAAGGAACTTTTCCCAGTAAAATAAATTGTTCTCTTTAGTTACAAACAACTAAAAATTACAATATGCAGCAAATATACTGTAGTTCACTGTGTCACCAACATTTTTCAGTGTTCAGATAAGGGATAAAGATTAAATTACTTTTATTTGCAATTGCAGTTTTTTTGCCAAATATAAAATATTTAACCATGAAGGCAGTCATTATTCTCCTGCTGTTGTCATCCGATTAGTTCTTATAATATTAAACAGAAATTCATTATATCCCTCCATATCACAAGTCCAGCTAGAGGAGATAAGTGGCTGATAAAACATCTCTGAGAACAGTTATAAATTACTCACTTTAAAAGAATAATAATGCAGTTATGCAAAGCTGACTAAATCCTCAATATATTTTGTGTAACTTAGAAATATGCAGCAATTTACAGTCAATAATTTTCACTGTCAAGCTGCTGTTTCCCAAATTTTTGCTCAGAAACTTACCTCTGAAATGCAAATGTTTAATTAGTTTTTAATGGTGATGGTTTTTTTCACTGGATCTGTCTCTGTTATTTTGTCCATTTTTGCAGCTAAAATGTACTTGTCTTTTCAAGAGCTTTCTTTGTCCTTCATCCTGTATTTTATTTCCCTCTTTGGAAACACAAGCTTCAGCAAGACCCTCTATAGGAGCAGATCTCAGCCATTTCCTCTTGGCACAGATGTTCCAAAATTTGAGGGCTCAAGTATGAGGGAAGAAGCTGGTACTAAGCTGACTCTGTGGGGCATTGTATAAATGTATGAATAAGTGAAAAGCAAAGTATCTTGCATTGCTTTTCAGTAAATAGCTGATGGCAGGGGTGGGAAGCATTGCATAGTAGGAATTCAGGCATTTTATGACTCTGTGATTCACATGCAGTTGTGGGCGGAAAAAACCAAACAAACACAAAACAAAACAAAACAACCCTCTTTGGATAACTTTGAACAGCAGTGGTCTCTTCATTTGTTTCTTATGCTGTGCTGAAAATATCCTTCAAATTAAATAGTAATACTACACTGGTTTTTACTACACGTTTGCTTCCATTGAGTATCTAATGATTGTGATATCTGTAAAAATCTTCACAAAAATGCTTTTTTTTTTTTCCTTATCTAGGCCAGCAACTAATTGAAAATATTTGAAGAAATGTAGGTTTTTTCCTCCCATTTAATCTGGTCTAAACAGTAAAAATATTGTATCATTGCTGCTGAATTTTTCTCTGACATGCAGTCTTTCATCATCAGGCAGATATAATGTCATGGTCTTGTGAGGGACCAGGCATAAGCAGGATTCGTCTTGAACATATTGACTTTTGGGACAGGAAAGGTGTGACTAGAAGAAAGGGTCCCACGGAGGTGGGGCAGCGCTGTTCTCAGCCAACTCCTTTTAATACTTTGAGACATGTGCTCAATGCACCTGCACCAATTCCTCCTACCCTGATTCACTTCCTGGAGGACTCAGAAGGGCTGGCTGCATATGCACAAACCATATGGCACAAAAGGTCCAGTGTACATAAGAGATGTGCACTGGGTTATCTATGAAAGGAAGTGAATTTTCCCCCTTGCTCTCATTTTTCTCTCTCTCTCCCTCTCTCTACCTCATTCTCCTTGTAGTACCCAGATCTGGACAATCCATGCATCAGGACCAACACAGGATCTAAGGACTGGTGATCTTTTTTCTTCTCTTTCTCTCTTTTATGCCTTATTTTTCTCTTTGGTCTTGCCTAATCTTCACAAAGTGAAGATATTCTACTCCTTACTCACAGGTCATAAGTCTGTGCAGGCACAAAAGAAAGGTTCTTGGCAACATCCCAGAGATGAAGAAAGTTAGGGGACAATAATGATAAAATTTTTTCACTACTGAACAGGCACTACTCTGACCTTCCCCAGTTTCCCTCCACCAGATTAATATTTCTTCCCCAACTTTAGCAGTAGGGGAAAGCTTATCTGGTGTTTGCTGCATGTACAGATGTACAGAAGTAGTGTAAGAGGAGAGCATACCTTGATAGGAGTCATATAAAGCAGTACAAATAAGCAGGCAAGATATCCCTGGTTAGAGCTGAGGTCTCAGGAATTGGACTTGAGTTGTGAAGCCCCTTTATAGAGTTAATGTAAGCAAATTTATAGCTACACTCTCTGAAGTTCAGCAGGGACAGGCTATGAAAATTGTAGAGGACAATTAGCTTTGCTTTGATATTTAAACCCAAACCTTAACAACACAGCTGCAACCAGATCCAGTTTCAAGGAACAAATTCAAATTACCGGATGGAAACAAGCCTCTGTGACCATGGGGAATTTGTATATTCCCTGTTCACACCCATATTTGATGACTATGTCTGCCTTTTCATGACCTGGCAACATGGCAGTTTTGGAAAGGCCATGTGCTGAATTTAGCCTTTTATGATAATAACTTCTGCTGATAAGTGCTGATAACTTCTACTTCTCTTCTTTGGTTCATTCCAAAGGCAGTGAAGCAGTTCAAAGGCTTGCATTATTGAACTGAGGAGACTGGTTTGCATACATTTTAAATTTTCATTGCTTATCCATGAGCTGATGAATTTTGGTGAGTCATAACCTGCTCACCATTGGAATAGAATGTGGTTCTCATCATCCATTGGCATTGATGCCCAGAGCCAAATGGGGTACAATGTGTTTGGACAGCAAAGCATGCTCTTCAGAAATGTAAGCTCATCACAGAACTAAAGGAATTAAGCAAAGAATTTGAACTGATTCAAAACTTTTTTTCTTTCTGAATTGTGCCTTGGTGTCTATTTCTCCAGGCAATATCTGCTGACTATAATTTTATATACTCATTTTAAAAAGGTAAGTTGCAGCAGATCAACAGCACAAAAAATATGTTTATTATGCTATGCTTAGAATCAGTAGAAAGTTGTTAAACAGATGTTGCAATTGTATGGAATAAAAACCAAAGAATCTCTGTATCAAAATAATAGCAATTCATTTACAGCTTCAGTTGTTCTCACCCGTTTTTATATTAAAGAAATAAAATATCATTTCAAAGGTCATTTTTCTATATTTCAATGCAGCTAGGCTGATGAGGAAGGACAAACACTTGAAAAATGAAGTTGCGCAAGGTGCTTGAAGATAGAAATTGTTTCCTTAAAGTGTTTAATCATGCTTTTCAAAACCACTTCCACTGGTGACCTAATCACATAAATCATAGTAAAAGGTTAAAGACAAAGTTCAATTGCACCAAATTATATGTGATAGTTTCCCTGACATGGATTACTTTCCATTAAAGAGTGAAGTCATTCCACTAAAGAATCATACTCTTTGCACGGCCTCTGGAATAAAGGCTGGTACTTTGTCACACACTTGTATAGATGGATTTCTTTGCTGCTTAAAACTCCACTACAAGGGAAAATAACAAATCATATAGCTACAGTGTTCTGGAAAATAATCACTTAACTCTGACCAACTCCATGCAATGAAAATATTGCACTTATAATTTCTGCAGGAACTCCTTGAAACTCCCTTGATTTACATAGAAGCATAGAATTACAATGGAGAGCATTGGACCTGGGAGATGTCCCACTCCCAGACCTATGCACAGCCCCAAAGTAGGTAGAAAGAGATTTGAACAATGTCTTCAAGTTACTGTCTTAGTATGTATGTGCTGAAAAGTAGACACTTTGGTAAAATTCCATGTATTTGAAAGATTTTGAAGTACTAGGTTTAGACTAGTGCAAGTGCAGGGGACAGGAGAGGAGAGGTAAAAATGCCTGGGACATATTTGGTTGATTAACTTGGATCACTTCTTTAAAGTTGAGTCTCTCTCATTCTGTCATTAGATTAACCAGTCTTTTATGCTAGTAAAAGTCAGGATTTAATTCACTAGCTGTGACAAAGAAATGTCAATACCAGTATGCCTCTTGGTAAGGTAGCAAATTAAGTCTTTCCCTTCTCTGTTCAACATTTTCCAGTATAACTACAACAATGAGATTTAATTAATCACAAGTCTTGTTTTTCTTTAATGCAGATGTGCTCTTCAAGAACTTGATCTTCAAGTTCTCTCTGTTTCTTTTCTCCTTCTTTCTGCTTGGCATTTTCAACATCTTTCTCAAGAATTTTTTACTGAGTTCATGTATATCTTTTAAAGTAAAGAGTAGACAACACCCTCTGGAAGCAGTTCTGCTGTTGTGTCTGGCTGTGGTGATAACTTTGCATGTACTGTTAGCTGCCTACAGGCAGACCCACCTTCTAACTTACCTGCAAGTTTAGCCAAGAGGTCATGAGTAAGTATTTGCACCGTAAGAATTTTAAAGTAAAATTTGCATCTAGTGATATTTCAGTAGCTGAACATCCTAACCTTTTTGGTCCCTAATTAAAGAGGCCTCCACACAGGTATTTAACTTGGGATGCAATCTTAAAACCACAAAACAACCTTGCTTATTTGTGGAAAAATTTATCCAGCTGCAGTCAGGAGTAACAAGTTGAATGCGGGCTCTTTTCCCAACATTTCTCTACATATTAACCACATGAAAAAATTGTACCTTCTTTTCAGTTTATCTGAGCAGGCTCCAGAACACCTAACTAGATTTTCTGGCACAGAATAGGGAAAAAATGGTCAAGATTTGTTTAGAGAACACTCTTGGCTGATTGCTGTTAAACTTAGGGCCAACATCAGTTAAGATAGAACAAAGGACTTTTCCAGTCCTACTAGCCAAGAATCTTGGATCTTCCAAACTAGACAGCTGCAAGTCTCTACAAAAAAACTACCATGGCCACACGCATTAAATCCTAGTCCTAGTAAAACAATATGAACCTGTGAACATTTCAGTGAGACCTGAATTTGTCTGTTGAGTTCAGGTATTTTAAGATTATATTTGATTCTGAATTCCCCATATATACAGCCATTCAGCTGCAGCTAAGCAGAGTAGACATCACTTTTAGGAGAGTGACCTTTTCCTCCCTGGTGAATGAGATAGGCTTTTCCAGTGCCAGCCTTCAACAGAAGGTCACTCTGACCAGGTTGACAACTGGTACTGTAAAACAAGTAATAACACAGAAATCTGTAAATATTGCATTTGATTCAACTAGAGCTGCCTTCACATAAGGGTTACAACCCTGATTTTTCCACTCACTTGCCACAAAAATGCTGAAAGTATCAGCTCATATTGAGCACTCAGGTTTCCATGCAAATGTTGTACATCTAATATGTTTGCACAACTCTTGCAGATGAACCTGCACTTAGATTTTTCAGAGACATTTGCACTCATTATGCTCCAATATTGTTAGATTCTGAAAATATCATGTTGAAGGTAATGAAGAGAGCCCTTCTGAGAACACCATGTCAGGATAATGAAGGAGCATGGTTCTCAAACTGGTGTTTGCTCCCATTACTTGGCTTTGAAAGTAACTACAGAGAGAGCAAAGAGAGACTGCAACTTCCAGGCCCTCTTACAGGAAGCACACCTTCACCTTCAGGTTTGAAGCTGACTTTAGACAAGCCAACTTGTCATGCATCCATCTTCCACACCATGTGCATTCCTGTGATTATCAGTGAGAATCTTCTCATTTCATTCAGATCCCTCTTTTGCAACCAAATCCTTTAGGTTTCTGGAACATTAGAGGAGAAAACCTAGAAATTTGGCTAAACATCATCTTTTACAAAAAGCCTCTACCTCTCATTCTTCTACCCCTAATTCAAAGGGAATCAAGGAGACAGTGACAAGCACAATATGCATTCTGCACACTTCTCTTAAAACAACTGTAAGGTCAAGAAGAGACAAAATAAATTAACAAATTTCAGAAAATAATTCAGAAGGATATCAATGGTAAGTAGCAAGCTACCTACACTCTTTAGTGTTTTATACTGCTGGGTCTTTTTTTGTTATTGCTTCCCATGTAATAAAGGTGTGGCTCAGGCAGTACCTTAAAGATAAGGGAAGTTAAAATTTTTGGCCCTGACACAGGAACACTTTTGCCTGAAAATCTCTACTCGATTTACATGTGAGCAAATTACTTGGAATATTTAGAAATATTTCACAGCCTCAGAAGAACTACATGTAGGGCTCCAAGAGTCAAAATTCACATGCACTCATGCTACACACATGTGGGCGCTCAAATATTTCAATCATGCAAGAGGAGAATGTGCATCCTCAATCTGCACACCTCTACTCCCATATCATCAGGTCCTCCATTTCAGTCTTCCAATGTACACTGAATCTCAGCCATTTCAGTCTTATCATGTCCTTCTGGAGCAGGAGATTCTGTGTTAAATGGGTCATGTTCCATTCAGAAAGAAAGGAAAGGCACCTCTCTGCTGACCTTTTTGTTAAGTTCTTGTTTATTCGTTTTTCCTGAGGAGGCAATACTCCAACAGCATTGGCAGCAGAATATAATTTTTGACTCTTGGTTCATTTCTATGTTGCCACTGTGCTGTGGGGGATGAACACTTCCAGGTTTCTGTATTTAGGCAGTGCCCAGAAGTGGTCACTCCACATGTAAGATCCCTTCTGTACATGTAATATTCTGCCCTAGTTTATGCATTATGATATATCCCATAAAGGCCCGGGGTTCTTTGGGTTCATCTGGGCAGATTGCAGTCTCAAAGGGATTCACATATGTGCACTGATACCAATCAGTCACACATGTGCACATTTAGTAGACCCAGTGGTGGGACTATAAGGGGCCTATTGCTTTCAAATCATAGCTGGATTGGTCTCTACACTGTGTGTCAACAACTGTGATGTATGCAGAATCTAAAAGCACAAGAGATACCAAAAGCAGTTTACAAAATCTGGCACAACAGGAGAAAGGATTTCTTGGAAGGGCTGCTTGTGGGTATAGCTGCTTAGGAGTATAACACTTTCAAGTTCTGGCAAACCCTGTTTTATAATCCAGTGAGAATTTTTGTACTATGTCCTTTCTGATGCTGCCTTACCTTTGCTTGGCTTGCAAGCCCTTCACCAAAGAATTTTCACTTTTTCTTCTGAATCATCATAACACCTAACACAATGAATAGATGTTCACTAAGCTAGCAAGATATTATTTGTTTAAACACTAAGTGACAATTGGCTGCTAGGTTTAATACATGCTGAGCCTCAAAACAAAGTGCACCCCTATGTGTTACTCCAGTTCTTCACTGATTTATAGCAGCATAGAGTCAGCTCGCAAACACTGAGCCCATTTATATCACCTCAGGAAATAAGGCTTAAGACAATGTTTTATACTTCTCCCAGTGCTGTCTCGCTTGGCTGTTCAGCATGTTGTGTAAGATTTTTACTCCCATATCTCTGCTGTGGTTACATCTGAAACATTTTTTCTCTGTTACACACGTCTGTCAGCTCTAACTCTCATGTTACAATACAGCTCAAAGGATATTCTCTGTGATGCAAGGGAGCAGGAAAAGATCTTGTAAATCATCACAACAGTTCTTTGTGTTACACTGTTACACTGAGAAAATACTCATATTTAACTCTGATTGACCATAATGAAGGGAAAGGCCACTTAGCACTAGTTTGAGACACCTGATAGATAAAAGGATTGGTCCCTACAGGTTTCACCTTTCTGCAGGACTCAAGGACAGTGGGAGAGGAATCAAACAACCTGACGTCATCTAGAACAGGAAATAATTTCTTTCACATCTCCGCTTCAAAATGTAACCAACCTTAAAAAAAAATGTTCTGCAATCCAGTGAAATGTAACACCTGAAGCACATGGGGATAAAATAGGTCAAAACATAAACCAAATAGCACAGCTTGTTTCCACACTATCCAGAAGATTTCAACAAAATGTTTTCCATTTAGAGATAAACTGTAAGTATAGTATTTGAGTGGGTGTAACAATAGGTATGAACAAAATTTTTTAATCATTATGTGCTGCTTCAGAAACTAACACTTTCTACACAACTGAGGGTAATAATTTTGTTAGTACCTGTTTTTTTTCTTCCCAAATGTTACATTCTGCTACCTTTAAAAAAGAATGAAAGAAAAGCTATGAGATAACCCTATAAGTTGTAGGTATTTAGGTACACACTAGACTGCAAAAAAGAATGTCATGCCAACTTATTCTTCCTAGTGCTATTAGTTTAGGAGATGAGAGCTTCTAGGTGAATGACATCCCCCTATAATAACCACATTAAGGGAGAACTCATTAATGAAAGATGAGGTCTGGTTTCATTCACTGGTGTGAGTTGAACAACCCATGGCATTTCTTTAACAAGAAAAAGGTATTCCTTTCCTCTTCAAGAACAAGAAAAAAGTACATGCCACTAGTATCCAATAGAGTGTAACTATTTATAACTCAGATTACTATGAACCAAAACATAGAACAACCTTGCATGATCACATGCAAGAGTTTACAGTTTAACAGAGTTTACAGAGTTTCTGCTTGCTGTATTAAAAATGTCAAGTAGCATTTTTCCTATGGAAAACATAATTAATGTTCAACTTGTGGTATTGGAAAAGACCTCCTACAGACTATTTCTTATAAAGAAAGGGGCCAATTTGCAAATTTGCACATTTATGGAATCAACATGTGGCTCAAAAGTTTCACTGATACTTTAAAGCAAAAGTACAAAAATAAAACCAGAACAAAAATATTACTGACTGTATTTTCTAACCCACTTAAATTAGCTCTGTAGCTTAATTGAGGTAAGTCTACCTCTACAAATTCTGTACCCTGAATCCTAAAGAAGTTTTTTACTTTTGGTATGATCTCTGTGTCTTAAACTTATGTATATTTTTAAACGCAAGTTCTTTAAAGTCTTTTTTTTTTTCCCATGGAAAAATGAATTCATTACTAAACCTGCTTACCACCTACTTTCTTTACTTATAGACCACATTCCTCCCTACCTGTCTTCTCTAGTAATATTAAATTTAAGTATAAACAGATATACCAGATATTGCAATGAGGTACCTACATTAAATTGAGTGTCATGTTTTTCTGGCTTTGGTAAAATATATCACAGAAACAAATGTAAGAGACTTTTCTGATTGCCTTCTCATCCCTGCAATGGAATTACTCTAGAGCAGGATGGAAGTTCCTAATACTTCGGTCATTCTATCTCTCTTTGGTTGAAAAGAACCTTCCAACATTTGCGGACTGTTGCAAAAAATCCAGTGGTAGGGCTCATTAACATAATTCCACTACTTGATATACCAATATCACCTACGTTAAGTGGGATATTTTGTATATATGCACATATGTAGGAAAGCAAGTAGATAGGCAGGAGTATGGATACATTGAAAGATGGATCAGTAAATATATATATTCTTCCAGCACCTCTATTTTTCAACAAATCAGCTGTGACTCTTCTGCATTTAATAGTTTAATGCATCTTGTACTTTACTTATATAAAGAAAATGTAAATGAAAATTAATAGTTTGTTTTGCCCAGTAGAAGAAGCATCTCAGATTATATATTTCATGTAAGTCACTACTCCAAGCAGGGTGCAACTTTAATGTTCAAATCTGATTGACGCTTTGGTGAGGGGATATGAACTTTTCTGTTTGCTCCCTCACAACCTGTGTCCTCCAAATACTCTTTCAATAAAACACCATTAGCTTAGAAGGTTTCAGAAGCAAATGTTTTAAGAAACTGCTTCTTAATTTGTAATATTCAAGACGTCATTTTCTATTGTCATTCAGTCAGGCCCACCACATCTTTCCTTTCTTGTCTGTTTTAGTTTGCTAGAAAAGCTGCCACTACTAAGGGGGAGGGTAAATATAGACATTCACTAGACAAGAAAATGACGTTTTCTTGAAATTGATCTGATTCTTGCATTCTTTGGAGTCTTTTCCCTTTTCCCTTTTCCCTTTTCCCTTTTCCCTTTTC
>VWZP01008445.1:0-143607 GCA_013396995.1 Dicaeum eximium | reverse complement strand
ATCTAAAAGCACAAGTTCAACTTCACCTCAATTCAGTACTGTTAGCATGACCCTGAGCAGAATTAGATAATAAATCTACCTATAATTTACTAAAGTCCTCTCAGCCAGTTTCCATGGCCTATACTTTTAAAAAATATTTCTGTCACCCAGAAAGAGAGGATACAAATAATGGACAGAGCAGGATGAGAGTGACTGTGTTTTGTGATTGAACTCCCAAGAAGCTTTATGGCAGGCACCACCAGCACTGTCCTGTTCCACCACAGCTGAAATAAAGCACTGACATATGGGACTGCTTACCCTCACCTTAATTAGAAACAACTTTAAATCAGAAAAATTGTGTAAAACAAGGGGACTGCACCTTGCTGAATTACACAGCATGGCTCTTGAGAAAAATCACAATGAACCCAAATCTCTCAAAGGGGTGAGAAAAGGAGGAGAAGCACAAAGGTTTTGTGCTACTTCCTAAGACTATATCACAAGCCTACTGTGGAGTTTATTCTTAGGGCACATATTCTTCCATGGCACTTTGTTTAGACCAGCAACAGTCTCCTTGGAATAAGTCACTTGGCAAGATGAGGGATATGAATCCAGCCCCCAGCTTATTTGGCTTTGATATTGCCCAAAAAAAAAAAAAAAGAAAAAAAAAAAGTGGTTGAATACATAAGATGTTCATTCACTACCATATGCTTTTCCTGTGGCAAGGCATGACAGGAAGCACTGAAAGAAGGAAAAGAAGGGAAAAGGCTTTTACAGAGTTATTCACACCAAAAACAAGCAGAATTACCTTGTAATCTAGCTAATTCACAGTGATGGTAAGGTTATTGCTTATTCAGTGTCTGTATTTCACATTTTGCATAGTGGTCCTGGTGACCTTTGCAATGCATTTTTTGTAAAAAATTACAAACCACACAACAAAAACACAAACAAACAAAAAACCTACCAAACAAATCCCAACAACTGTCATTGCTGTCCACGAACAGAACACAAAAGGCTTCAGTAAAGGATCAGAAGGCTTTATTATATATAGCATGATATACATATAATATATATATTATTCTGATAGCCTTTGCTATCAGAAGGCCTGATACAAATGGAACACCCTTTTATAGTGTGTTTTGCCTATACTAAAAGTGATTGGTTACTAAAGAATGCCACCTCTCTATTACCATTGGTTAAGTGAGAGAAACTAATTCTTCTATTGATATATTGATATAGATATTGATACAGGGTAGAAAGATACCACCTGTTGTTTTGAGAAAGAATATAGTTGACAAAGATTGTTTATAGAATCTCTCTTGGGAAAGGGAGAAGTTTTCCCTTGGGGAGAAAAAGCCCTAGCAGGCCTGCAGCTAGGAAATTTTCAGAGGTACAAAGTTGTCAGCACCACAAACAACAACAAAAAAAAGGCCTTACAGCAGAGAAAAAGGCATTATACTGGTTGTTTGAACAGGGAAATATACCTAAGGATGAAGCACAGTGATGTGTTTTGTGGCTGCTAGAAGTGTCTTCTGATAGATTCAGAAGAAAGCAGATAAATCAAAAAATTTCTTTTCAAATATACCTTCTGTGTATTACACCTGATTTTAAGTTCAGTAGTGCTGAAAATTAAAATAAATTAAAAATGAAAGAAAATTACAGAGGTGCCCTGTGTCCATGCAACCAAAATGTCTTGAAAACAAACCTTAGGGTTGACTTGGTTCTTAAAAAATGAAATATGTCCACCATTCCTACAATAAAAACCAGAACAGAAGTACTAAAAAGTGAACACTTAAGCTTCCTTCTTAAATAACTGGATGATTTGACAGATACATCACATCATTCATGTTTGCTTAAACCACTCGGAGTGAAAGCTAAAATTAGCTTTAACTTCAGACTCCCTGAAATCTCCAGATGAAATAAATACAAGCTTCTTGCATCTAGTTAAAAATAGATGCTGCTTTGAACATGTTCATTAAAGCTAATTATTTGCATACGTGTTTAATCTCNTTCTTCAAGTGTTACTGCAGGTCTCCAAGATTAACTAAAATATATACATCCCTTTAAACATTCTTGCTAACTGTTGAGAGGAACAGCTTGAAGAAGGCAGATATACACAGGTGATATGAAAGTCAAAATAAATAGCTTCACAATTTCTATAAATTGTGAGAATGTTTTGAGGTTTTTTCCCCCACGTGCATATGCTTTCCTACTGTGACATCACAATACACATTTTGAATTAGAGATACAGATGTATTCAGGAACTTCTAAATTTGAGCTTTCCTTATGCTTAATTCACAACAGAAATTAAAGAAAATTAGGTTTATAGTTCTGAAATATGGGGTTTGGACTTGGCTCAGCATTCTATTTTCAAGAAAAATTAAGGAATTATTTTAGAATTTGATTCCAGTTTCACTAGAAGAAGAAGGAGAACAGAAATTTGGGATAGAGGGCTTTGACTTCAACCCATGTGTTTCCTCTTTCCACATCTTACTCTACACTCCATCATCCCCAGGGTTTTCAGGCTTTTTAAACCCAAGTGCTAATTTATATTATTCTTTGCTCCATGCTTGGCTGTGCCTATCAGCCTATTAATAAATTAATAGGGTCTCAGTATCTGTCATTGCTAATTTTAAGCAGGGGGAAGGACATGACAAGCCATAACATTGATGCATTTGAAAATATGTTAATTGTGTCTTTCTCATTATTTAGCCGACTTAACTACTTGCCAGTACTACTTTACTAGATACAAGTCATGAGAGATTACTTCAATATTTTAAAAATTATATCTGAATTCCTTTGAAATGCCATAGGTTTTCTAACAACTGAAAAATAGTTTTCATGAGGATTCCTGTAGAGAGTTCACCAATCAGAGATAAAAGTTAATATACAACTGGTACACGCTACTGACTGCTTTTCAACTTCAAACCTAATGAAATTTAGGTATCTGAGCTCAGCAGAGTGGTAACTAGATTTCAGTACCAGCAGTTCTCAGACTGGGTGTAGAACAGCTGCCAACAGTTCAATCACACTTTTGTGGCAAAATATCTGTGATAGCTGTAAAATGGAATGGAAGCAAGGGAGTATGATTTTCTGCCCAGCACATCTTGGTAACAGCTACTAATGCTAACATCGACATGCCCGTGCAATGATGACTCTATATTCCCCTCAGGCTGCAAAAGGATGGTTTTACTGTGTTTATATGGAAGCATAACAAATATTAG
This sequence comes from Dicaeum eximium, assembly GCA_013396995.1. Classification (NCBI taxonomy): domain Eukaryota; kingdom Metazoa; phylum Chordata; class Aves; order Passeriformes; family Dicaeidae; genus Dicaeum; species Dicaeum eximium. Next base: position 140,407 of record VWZP01008445.1, on the reverse strand, counting down.
TGGTGATTTAATGCACAATTTTCCACTTTCTAAATGGAATCCTGGAGGGTCCTACTCCATTTTAGCTTTTGGGAGGACACCGGATGTGGGGTTTTGGGATGTGTAGGAAGTAAGAGTTCTTTTAACATTTAGACGTCACGTTTCCCATTTTGGTATTTCATTGGTGGTCTGCAATATCTTATGGGCTGACTGAGATCTTATCTACACAAACTTTTTTAAATCCCCTTCTCTTTCAAGGGATGAAGCAAAATGGCAGCCTTTCAAAAAACCAATAAATCAGGAAATGTCTCCCTGACAGTGAATGTGAGCAAGAGAGAGGCAAAGAAGAGTGTGGGAGGAAAGAAGTGGGGAGAGTGCATGCATGTGCAAAAGCTGGTAATTTTCACTACTGGTATGCTCCTTAAAATAAGTGACAACTATCTTATGGGATACAACTCTTTTGTCTTTATTCCTTGCCATGTTACTGTATCTTACTGTTCTCTGAGACTGAAAGAAATTACTTATCCAAGGAGTGCAGAAAAAATTCACCCCTTAGCACACCAAACCACACTAATTTTGCATGTATTCATGTACATAAGACTCAAGATCACAAGCTTAAGAAGACAAAAAAAGGAAAAAGGAAGAATCAACTGAAATATAGATGGAAGAGGATGATATGGTTTGAAAATGTCAAGAGGGAAGGAACTGTGTTTGCTCAAGTTGTTCTCAAAGGAAAACAATATCCCAGACCTAGAAATTCTCTGTGACTTAAGCAATTAATCTCAGATACTCAAAGAAACCTTTGCATGATCTGGAACTCAAATCCTCCCAAGTTGCACATCAGATACTAGATTCTTTGCACATTTGCTAAAATAAGCCTAGAGTTCAACATTAAATTTGGCAAAAAAAAGAGGGCAGGAATGCACCTATATAAATACTAATATTCCATGCAAAGGTATGCATCTTCACACCAGTGCTATGAAGGAAGAAAAAAATTCCTAAGAAGCAGAATTGACCATTCCACCTGTGATCTTAGATTAGCAGACATGCAAGGAGACAGTTTGATTTGAGGCCATGACAGAGCTGATGAATTTACAGCTGCTGGACAGCAGAGTATTCAGGGGTATGCCTAAGCCCAACCAGACAGTGCAGGTAACTTATATTTCAAAGGTTTACAGCATCTTTTTGTTGATTGCTAATTTTTATGCTTTATCATGGAAAAGAAAGTGTGATAGAGTTTCTTATACAGATGAGCTGTAATTGAGTGTAAGTTGCATGTTGACTCCTGCTGACAAGAGTTTAACCATTCTCTATGTGGAATTCAAACAGGATTTTGGTCTGACTGTGTCATGACAGTGAGCATCCAACACTGGGTGAAGGATGAGCCTTGTATCAGATGGTGCAAGAAGGTCTCTCACGTTCCATGTCTTTGGAAACCTCTGTCTAAATTCCTTCACCACTGGTGACTTTCTTCCATGAGTAGTCCTTCTGGACCCCTAAATCAAGCTTAAATCCAGACCTAAAGCTAGCCCCAAGTTGTGTGTCAAACCAAACACATACTTAATGTTTTCTGCCTGTAAAGGATAAGCAAAAGAGACAGTCACAGAACCACAGAATCACAGAATTCACTGGGCTGGAAAAGACCTTGGAGATCATCAAGTCCAACCTATGGTTAAACACCACCTTGTCAACCAGACCATAGCACTGAGTGCCATATCCAGTCTTTTCTTAAACACCTCCAGGGATGGTGACTCCGCCACTTCCATGGGCAGCCTATTCCTATGCCAAATGAGTGTGTCTGTAAAGAATTTTTTCCCTAATGCCTGGTTTAAACTTCTCCTGGTGCAATTTAAGACTGTGTCCTCTCATCTTGTTACTGGTTACCTGGGACAAGAGGCCAATCCCCACCTGACTACAACCTCCTTTCAGGCAGCTGTAGAGAAATATAAGGTTTCCCCTGAGCCTTCTCTTCTCCAGGCTAAACAACACCAGCTGCCTCAGCCGTTCCTCATAGGGCTTTTGTTCCAGACCCTTCACCAGCCTTGTTGTCACCCTCTGGATGTGTTTGAGCATCTCAGTGTCCTTCCTAAATTAAGGCACCCAGTACTGGACAGAGTATTTAAGGTGCAGCCTCACCAGTGCTGAGTACAGGGGAAAAATGTCTTGTGAAAGGGGAGAAATTACCCATATGCCTTAGAAATAGAAAAAATGTTGCTAAAGTTCAACTCTATTCAACTCCCTTTCCATCCTTTAAACCAGAAAGTAGAGTGAATGTTCTGAATTCAGAATCTCCCACTAGCTAGAACTTTTTTCCAGCGAGAAGTGAAAGATTTGTGTCTTATTTCATTGCAGCCTGGGCTTCATACTCTTGATTTTGGTAGGCCCTGGCTAAAGACACAGTGTTCTGGCTGGTATTAGTCAGTTTTTAAGAAGCAGTAACATATTCTTGTACCAAAGAACAAGCTGTGGCCAGTAGCAGCAGTAACTTTGTATTGGGTCCCCCAAATCTGATTCACCTGCAGTCCGGGCCAGTGTAATGCAGTCAGCAGCACTGACCTGTGGAAGACAAAACCCTTATAACAGAGCACTGCAAACCAAAGGGACGTGATAAAGATACGAGTACAATGAAACTTGAATCAGAAGCACTACGGGGTGGAAGGCAGAAGAGAACACAGACTATATCTCATCTCTGTGCCACATGTTTTATTAATTCAAAGAAAGAACTTATGACAAATAATCCCTCATCTATTTTCCTTGTACACAATGGATGCCTAATATATTTGGTCACTGATGCACTGCAGTAAGGAAGCAGTACAAGAATATGCAGTCCTGACAGCAAATTCACTGGCAGGACTACATTGACTGTCCTTCTCCAAACTTGAAAAGAATCAGTGTTATTTAAAAAAAAACTTTTAAAAAGGTCTATATTTGTATTTCACAAAGTTTAAACATATGACAGGAAGCAATACATACATTTTAACTTTTCTTTGGTCTGCTACTGGTGTGAAGTGGCACTTTGTTCATACCTTTCATGCATTCTTATCGTTTTTTGCCCATAGTTGAAATGGGTTTGTATAAAATAAATCGAATTTGATGAGTACTAGTTCTTTAAACTTTCTGATCACTGGTTCAGTTCTGTTATCCCTTCCTCTCTACCTGATGTTGTAGGTGTGCAGCAGCAGCCAAGGAAGACAGTAGAGCCTCATCCCTACTCCCCATCTGCTCACTCTTCAGGAGGCAGCAGGTAACAAATTGCTCAATCCAAAAAGGTGAGGGATTCATAGGGGAAGAATTTTACAGGAAGATCTATGTTGGGCCTAAGCTGTAAATGAGATTCAAAAATCTTATTTTTTCCACCCTTAATCCAAAAAGCAGGAAAGGGCAAGAAATAGTTCTTTTCTAGTTCTGCAGTTACTGGTGAGGATCATGTGTTCTTATTTCACATATGCCAGTTCATGAACAAAATGCTGTTCAGGCTGCTTCTCATGAAAAGAAGGCTCAATGTTATTGGAGAACAGTAAGTTAAAGTGACCACTTAAACTGTGTTAATATAAAAAGTGCCTTGTAATTAATAGGATAACACCTTCCATATGTCACTCTCAAAGCTGCACATCTCTATCTTTATTCTAGAGTTGGTGCAGCTTACTATAGACCATGTACGTGGGGAATGGCACCATTTGTTTTCAGGTTTTATATTTATCGAGAATGCTGACCTCTGATTCTAGAAGCTCTCTCATAGTTACATGCAGAATATCTGAGATATTATATAACCTTGGGTGTGGTCAAATAGGGAAAAATCATAGCTTTGGAATATTCCCTTTCTTCCTCTACTGTTGCTCTACTGTTGCATGGCTTTAGCCATAATAAAATGTTTTCTGCTGTCACAGACAACCTAATAAAATGTCTTTCTGTCTGTATGCACAGAGTCCTGTGATGTGAAAGGAAAAGTGGGGGCAGGGGGAAGGTTTGCATGGCATTTTTGTTCAGGGGCAAGCATATAGCTCCCAATATACTCTAGGGACACAGTCATTCAATTTGTACCATGCAAAGTCCAATCACAAGCTCATTAATCAGAAGCAAATGAGCTCCCCATACCCAAGAGGTGAGGCAAGTGATGTGATTCCTGGAAGTAGCATTGCCTGGAATGCAAAATCAGAAAGAAGAAATTCAAGCAGNAGGGAGAATACAATCTTAACATGGGTGTGGCTCCAGCACCTGCATTAACAGCTAAGACTTGCAATTGACAGATGCATAGAAATAATTAGAGGACAAGCAATATCCCAGTTCTATAGAGCACCACCTTTACTCTGATGTTGCTTGATTTGTGTTGTTTTTGTTAGTGTATCTGCAGGATGTCTTAGAGGGCATCAGGGTGGCACTGAGTGCAGTGGAATGCACAAACAAAGTCTTCCACAAGCCACTCATCCTGAGTTTGCCAGGCATAAAAAAATCTCCTTTCAGTTTCTAGTAGTTCTTCACTACATATAATGGATCCCAAAGCCCTGGCAGCAGCTGCAGAGGAAGGGGACAGAGATTGATGTGTGACTGCATGCACACTGCAGAAGGGTTTGGCTCTATTTACTGCAACCAGTCAGGGCAGCAGGGCTCCTTCCTCCACTCCTTTAATTTGTTGTTGCTTTCTCAGTCTGGAAAAAAAGAGGTACAAACCTAGTGGTTTTCCACTAAGAGAGGCATAGCATAGAAAGAGTTAAAATAAGAAAGCCTGAATGTTTAATCTGCCAGAAACATATGAGAAGAGCAATCAAATCTGGGATAAGTAGCTCGGAATGAGGTATGCCTGATTGCTTTAGACCATGCTGTTTGTCAGCCTTTTAAAATTCAAGTCATTACCAGATGCTGATCTGCTCTAATATTGTGATATTTTATCTGATTACACTTATGTGATTGTGCTATATCTGCTATTTGCCTTCCCATTTTTCCATGTATATTAAATGCAGGTGGTTTTATTATTCAGAGAGCTAGAAAGTGTTGACTGCTCTGAATATAAATGGGGATATTATATCATTACCTTGCTCTGAAAGCAGAGTCATTCAGTGTGTAAATCATATGCAAGGTACCTAGTGGAGACACAATAAACCATAATGTCTTGAGAGAGAAAGCAATAAGAAAGGGATAAAGAGATAAAAATTCGGGGCATTGTTAAAGAAGGATAATCTTCATAATCCTATTTAGTTCTTTCAAACCTGCATTTGATAATATAACCTTTCTATTCAAAACTTTTTTTAAGTTCATTGAGTATCTCTTGGTGAAGTAATTGTCACATGGAACATTATCAATAATGAGACTGAATAAAAACAAGATCACCAACCAACCAGGCATCTTAGCTGCTTTCAAAAAATGCAGAAGAGGCCCACACATTTCTGCAAATTCTTTGTGGACCCTTCTTCTAAAAACATGTCTTACTGTGGGTAGAGGGTTTTGGGATAACTTGGAAAAATACTCAGGGATCGCTTACAGCATATCTGAAAGGCAGATCAGGATAACAGGGTAATCCAGGAATCCCTCTTTCTTGCAAGCACGAAAATTCCCTTGAAAATTTCACTGTGATAAATTGAAAGCATGATAAATCCCACTGTGAGAATGCTCAGAAAAGTTACTGGCTCATGGAAAGGCTGAGACTAGTGACACCTCTGAAGAAGAGGTAGCCTAGCTCCCTTGTTGAGCTAGAGTAGGTTGCAGAAGACAGTGTGCAGCTGTATTTTTCATATCTTCAGGGATGGAGACTCCACAACCTCTCTGAGAAACCTGTCCCATTTCTCAAAATCCCACACAGGAAAAAAGGGTTTTCTTACGTCTAAATAAATGAATATTCCTGTCTTTCAGTTTGTGCCCATTACATCTTGTCCTGTCACTAGGCACATCGAGTCTGCCTACATCTTCTTTAGCTCCCCATGAGCTATTCATACATCTTGATAAGGTCAGCCCCAGCCTTCTCTTCTTCAGGCTGAGCAGCCCCAGCTCTCTCAGCCTGTCCTCTTAGAAGAGGTGCTCCAGCTCTCTGATAACCTTTGTGGTGCTTCTCTGGACTAGTTCCAGTGTGTCCATGCCGCTCCGGGCAGGGGAGCCCAGGACCAGGCACTCCAAGTGTGGTCATCTCTAGATGCTGTTCTCTCCTTTGGCTGTTTAGCATAACCTCTTGTAATCCTGCTCAGTCTCCATCAGCTGTGACAGGCAGATCAAGGTAAATGCACAAGAAGAAAGTAAAAAAGTGAAATAGCTAATGCCTCCCCACCCCTGCCCCCATCAGTTCTGCTTGCAGAGTGACAGTAGGACTGTCAAGTCACCCAAAAAGGTTGCTGCACAAAACAACCCCACCACCCCTGTGTTTACAGGAATTATTTCAGAGAGTGTGACCAGAAGTCAAGAGAGACATGGAGCTGGCCAAGTGAATGGTGACTCTAAGCAAAGCAGGATAACCTTATGTAGATGCTGGTGGGGCAGAGTGTACAGAAGGCAGAAAAGGTTCTACAATTAACACACATCAGACATCAGCTTTTCTGAAAAACCAGAATTTAAAAAAAAAAAAGGATAAAATATAAGGAGATAAGGAGGAGAAGGGGCAGCCAATGCAAAAACCATGGATGAACAGTTCAGAGACACAAGAGCTCAAGAAGGAAAACAAGCAAATAAAGAAAAGCAAACATGGGAGAGAGAGCCATAACTATTAAAAGTTGGTTTAAGCTTGCAGGGCAAAGCATAACTGCAACAAAAGAAAAGGAAGCGCTAGTGCAATGTGACAGAATTTAAAGTAAAAGTGGCTTGAAACCAGAACTGAAGAAAGCAAAAATGCTCTCCACTCTGTAAAATGCACTTTCAGAAAGCAGAAACCAAGAAAACTTTGAAAAGAAAAAAAAAAAAAACCCAAACAAACAAAAAAAAGCTAGACAGATGTACTCCTCCAAATAATGGCAAGAGTCAAATGGGCAAACCATTGACTTAACTACCTCTCTCATGAATCTTCACTGATTTTGTCTGAAAATTTTTCAACAGCAGTCTGTTGACATTGATATACAAGTCTGGGCACTAAAGGAGCGAACTGCCAAGCTTGAAGAAAAATGTGTGATTTTATCACAAATATCACTGAATGTTTTGTTGATAAAGCCTCTGCTACTGCAGCCATGTGGCACAGGGAAATCCTTGTTTCGAGTTTGTATTTTCAAAGTAAGCTTTTAGTCCTATCTGCAAAGAAGAGATTAAAGACATCAGTACAAGGTTAAAAATGCAGAAAACAAATTAAAGGTACTTCATGTTTAAGACACTATATTTTTAAATATTTTACAGAATGTAATTTTCAAGATTTTTGAAATCTCGATTCAACATGCTTGAGCTTGGTTTCACTCCTTTCTCAAATATCCTGCACAGAAAAGCTAACAACAATGCCATACTGCTTTTTCCCTGTCTTGCTAATCACCATCTCATACGTACAAATCTGACAAATGGGGGGAAAAATGGAGGACAAAAGTATGAAGAAGGTTCAAAAACTTCAAGAATTAATGGTTGAAATGTAGCATCAGTTCACAGTATAGAGGTTTCTGTATGCAAAATACTTGCTGAAGTGAGCTAGGGCATTTTTAGAACTTTTTACTTCCTTCTGTTAGCAGTTGTTCAGAGGAGGATCACTGGTCTTACTCAGCCTTCAGAAAGCAACTGCTTGAGCTGGCACAGACGTTCATTCCTGTATCTGCTTGGTTGTAGCACCAGACCAAGGATTTAAAGATAAAATATGACAAAACTGAACAGTTTTTTCCTGTTTTTTGACTTCTAATATTGAGAAATAAAGGGAACATGGGACTAGATTAACTGTATTTGGATGTTGATACAGCATTTCCGTGGTTTCAGGTTTCAGCATTTTTAAGGAAACTTACCTCAAAACTCATACTCAAATTTGTTTGGACAAAAGACAATTTACAGAATCTGAATGGCAGAGTTAGGAGTGAAAGACAGTGGTGTAAATTTTCAAAGGTACCCAGATACTTATGGAAAAGGAACTCAGTCAGTCTTGGCTCTATTTAAAGTCTTGTATAGCATTTTAGAGTGAATAAATATTACATTTGTGGAAGCTGCAAATCATACTAAATGTAGAGGACCTGTAAACACCAGTTAAGCCAGAATGAGGTCAAATCTCTTTTAGGAGGTTAGAAAGACAGATTGATAAAATTTATTCCAAAGGTCCTTATATGTATTTCTGCCAGGTGGTGCACTCACGGTTAGAGGCTTTCCTGAGGTGCAAATTGGCACAAAGACCTAAGAAACCATAACACTTAATGTAATCCTGGGTGGACTGAGATCAGACTTATTGGTCAGAAGGAGACATTTGAAATCTCTGGGTTTCAGATCCCACTCTCAACAATTTTTTCTCTTGGTATAAAAGAAGACGGGAAGAGGAAGCTGGACATTTCTCAGATGACTGTGACAGGCACAGAAGAGTTCGTCAATTCTTATTCACATTCATATGCAATAATTTGTCTTCCCCTAGAGAAAAGTCAACTCATTTGAGAAAATTAAATCAGAAGCAAAACAGCTTGAACTGTTTCTTGACTTTCTCCTGCATTTGTTTATATGCTAATTTCTGTAATATCTCTGCTAAAAATACAACTTTGTTTTGATTGTTAAAGTGCAAGGAGCATCACTACAAACAGAGCCTGCAAAGTTGTTCAATTCATCCTTCCACCTTACAGAAAAGCCCCTCAGGCACAGTGTTGCAAGGCCTGAATGAACTCTCCATCAAATTATGCACAAGTTTTCCAGCTACACATTGTGAATCCTCTAAGTACTGCATTCCACTGCTGTGGCCAGGAATGACTCTTGGCTGTATAATATCCATCTTTGTTTGATGAGAACCCTCATCCAGCTCCTTCAAGAGACCTGTGCAGACCTCTGTGTGAATTTTACAAAGACTTAACCTGGTTAATCTATGTCCAGGAGTGTCATTTTCCACTCTGAGTGGTGACAAAAGTGACTTTGTGGTTTTTATCACTCAGGTAACCTAGCAAGAAATTACTTCTGGAATTTTATCTATAATTTAGCAACTTGATATGTTACAGAAATGGTACATGCAGGAAATGGACTAACAATTCCTCTGCTAAAAACTGTCATTGAGAAAAACAGATGAATGTACAGTTCCACAATGCACACGTGTATTAGAATCACAGAATTGTAGAATATGCTGAGTTGGACAGGAGCCATCAGGATCACCAAGTCCAGTTCCTGTTCCTGCGCAGGACATCCCCAAGAGTCACACCATGTGCCTGAGAGCATGGTCTCAATCTCTGTCAGCTTTGGTGCTGTGACCACTTCCCTGGGGAGCCTGTTCCAGTGCCCAACTTCCCCTCTGGGTGAAGAACTTTTTCCTAATATCCAAGCTAATCCTGCCCTGACACAACTTTAGGGCATTCCCTTTGGTCCTGTCACTGTCACCACAGAGAAGAAACCAGTGTTTTCCCTTCCTCTTCCCCTCATGAGGAAGTTGTACCTGCAGTGAGGTCTCTCCTCAGTCTCTTCCAGGCTGAACAGATCAAGTCACCTCAGCCACTCCTCACACGGCTTCCCCTCAGGGCCCTTCACCCTCCTCATGGCCTCCTTTGGACACTCTCCAACAGCTCAATGTCTTTTTTGTGTTGTGGCACCCAAAACTGCCCCCAGCCCTCGAGGTGAGGCTGCCCCAGCTCAGAGCAGAGCAGGACAATCCCCTCCCTTGCCCGGCTGTGATGCTGTCCCTGATGCCCCCCAGGACACAGGGGCTCTCCTGGCTGCCAGGGCACTGCTGGCTCATGGTCAACCTGCCACCAACCGGGTCCCTTTCCATGGCGCTGCTCTTCAGCTTCTCATTCTTCAGTCTGTACACACAAACAGAGTTGCCCCATCCCAGGTGTGGAATTTGGCACTAGCCCTTGTTAAATTTCAGAGCTTTACAGATGTTAAGCCACCATGTCACAATCTTTTGTTTCAGAGGAAATGCCAGTTCAAGGAGTACCAGGTGGTCCCACAGTTAGTGGCACAACTGTTCAGTAAATAATTTCCTTGTAATATCTAATCAATCTATCTAATTGAAACCTACTCTCAGTTTGAAGCCATTGTCTGTTGTTCTACTTCTACAGTTCCTGATGAAGATTCCCTCTCTGGCTTCCTTGTAGGCCACCCAAGGATCCTGAAAGTTGCTATGGTGTCTCCAGGCAACCTTCTCTTCTTCAGGCCGAACAGTGTCAATTTCCTCAAGCTGTCTTCACAGGAGAGGTGTTCTACTCATGTTTTAATGTTTCATTAGCTCTTAAAAAATTCCAAATTAATTTGTGTGACATAAAATTATTTTATTACTGAAGAAATACATCCTGCCTTGCTCACATCCTACCATCAAAATACAGAAGCCAACCTTCTTCCTGTTCTTACTTAAAATTTTTCCATTTACAGATGGAGAAATTAAAATGTGCACCAAATCTCCTGCAACATCTTGCCTATTATACCCTCCAACCCCACTACTACAGCTATAGAGAGACTCATATTAAGCAGCTACTAAAAGAAACAATTTGTTGTGGAATCTGTGATTCTCCCTGACCTTCTTGACAAAAGGCAGGGATTCAGAAGAAAATCCTATTTCCTAAGGAGTGTTTATTTCAGGCATATTCACCAAATGAGTCTGCTTAGCTTTCACAGCTATGGCAGTGGGTTTTCATAGAATGAAAACATTTATTTGAGGAAAACATTGGCAGCCACTAAATTCATCAATACTGGCCATGAGTTGTTTCTGATTTTTCTTTCATGAATTTTTGTGCAGCAAACTCATCCATCCAGTGTCCCATATTGTTTTCCAGTTACTCCTTTCCCAAGGGCAACCTTTGTTACCTCCACCTGCTGGTAAAATGAGAGGCTTCTTGTTTATGTACATGTGAACATACATGCTGAGCATATATGAACACATGGGAAGGAGCACTAGTGTGCTTTTGTTCCTCTTTAGCCACATAGAAATGGGCTTTTGTAGCTGTTAAAACCTTCACAAACCAACATTTCTGCTGCATTTCTGAGCCACAAAAAATTTGAAGACCTGAAACAATAGCATGCCTAAAATCTGACAAAAGAAATCACCTCTCAATTGAATTTTGCAGTATGACTAGCAACAAATTCAGGGAGTCTAATAAAGTATTTAGAAATCTGTTTCTGATTCTTTGCAGATGGCCCGTGAAACTTATATCTAAATATGACAGCAGTGTATTCATTAGCAGTATGAGCAAAATAAATATTTTCAGTAACAAAAATACATTAAATGTAAAGGAAATATTGAGTAAGAACATCATACTGTATAAACAAGCACAACACTGTTCAAGAAATTCTTTTATTCTTATATAAAAATCTATAAATGCAAGTAATACATTCAGTATGGAGAATGATAGGCCAGTCATTTGGAAATAATTTGTCTTATGTGAAAGAAGAGGACATCCTACAGAAGGGGACATAGGACAAAGACCCTAATGAGGAGCATGCAATTCTTAAAAAAAAAAAAGGGTGCCAGGCTACTGTAAACACTTTCCCTCAGTTTTTAATTCTTGACTAGCAGAAATATAGACCCTTTAATACTTTTTAATGCTATTCACTACTTAGGCACTTCATGATCAGCTTTCTTTCTGCTTGAAACTTTGCACCATCTGGGTACCAAAACATATTTTGAACACTGTAGAGTAAAATATGTGAAAAATTTCCTATACCAAATTTTGAGAAAAATTCTACTATATTCCACCAGTCCTAAGAATTTATGAAATTATATTTTTCTAAAGGTAAATGCACATTGGAATTTTTCAGTTCTGTATTAAGGACAATATTATATTAAAAACATCAATAAATCTTATTACCAACTTCTTTGGAATTTATATCTTAGGTCACAAAGCAAACAAATTCTCTGCAAAAAACAATATATCCCCTTCCTTCCTTCCTTCCTTCCTTCCTTCCTTCCTTCCGCGCTTCCTTCCGCGCTTCCTTCCGCGCTTCCTTCCTTCCTTCCGCGCTTCCTTCCTTCCTTCCGCGCTTCCTTCCGCGCTTCCTTCCGCGCTTCCTTCCTTCCTTCCGCGCTTCCTTCCGCGCTTCCTTCCGCGCTTCCTTCCGCGCTTCCTTCCTTCCTTCCGCGCTTCCTTCCTTCCGCGCTTCCTTCCTGCCTTCCTTCCTGCCTTCCTTCCTGCCTTCCTTCCTGCCTTCCTTCTTGCCTTCCTTCCTGCCTTCCTGCCTCTATATAAAACCTCTGTTAATACCTTTTTCCCCACAGACCATATAATATGTTAACACCCTCTAGTTGCTGCCAGTAAAAGAGTTGTTGGCTATGAACAACAAAAATCCTTTCTTATCTCAGTAGCTGAGGGAGAGATAGGGCTCATTAAACTAGACTGTTCCTCTCAAACAGAGAAGGAAGAGGAAGAAAGATATGAAAGGCCAGAGTCAGGAAGAATGTCTGGCAGGTAAGGATGCTATTTCTAATTGTTTGCCCCATATAAGCCTCAGGATTACCTCAAGGACTGGCTGTATTTTAAAGATACAAGAGAAATTTCTAGTTATCTGGGAAGGCGTATAGGGTGGTCCAAAAGATCCAAACATTGCTAGCAAAAACCTTCAAGGGGAGATTGAGTCATAACCTAAAACCAGAGAGACAGGAGCAAGGAGGCATGAGGAACAGGTGCAGGGAAAGTAAAAGGATAATAACTACTTTGAACACGACTGCAGAGGCAACTGCCCTGTGGAGGTGTATAAGTTCTTTTACTATGAAAACCCCATTTGTATTTACTGTAACTGCACAACACCTCTAGTAGTCTCAGAGGCAAGTCTGCAAGACCAAAATTAATATGCCAAAACAAGAAGTTTTATAGATTATCAGTTTACCCAGAAGAGAGTGTCAGTTTTCTCTCATAGGTATGAAAGAGGCAGTTCTGTCACCACCAGACAGTAGATGAAGAGAAGAGCAAGACATCATGAGGACACAGTGAAAGGATGCCTATGCCCATTTTATTGAGAAAATGAAGAATAAGGTGGGAACCTCAAGCCTAACACAGAACAGCAGCTAAAAAAGGATATTCACTCCAATAGTCAGCATGATGTTTGAGTAGCTTTGTGGACTGGGCTTCAAACTTCTATGCCTTAGTTGACCAGCTCAGTAAAGAAGATCTTAGGATTGCCCTGCTCCACAGTGCACTTCATTAAAATTCTCATTCATTCTAAATACAGACCTTAAAATCAGGAAGCGTGAGGAGTTTTCATTACTGGCATACAAAAATAAAACCAAAAAGTTGACAAGAAATACTGTGGATCCAACATCCAGGACGGTTGCAATTCATAAGGTGGGATGCTACTACAGGAGGACATGCCTGAGCAGAGAAAATTAACAAGCAATTATCAAGAAGAGGAGAACAGAGATGTACTCTCTAGGTGGCATGTGTGCTAATGCTAATAAAATAATCTTTCTAGTTCCCATGTCCATCACAGAGACCAGGATATGCAGAAGAAAGGTTCCACCAGGCTTCCCATGGAGCTGGGGCAGAAGCACTGTTCAGCTGTGTTCCAGTCAGGCAGAGCCCCAGCAGCAATGCTAGTGGAGGCATAAAGTCCTGAGGATAAAGGAAAAAGGATCCTGAGGATAAAGTCCTGTGTCCTGCCAGGCACAAAGCTGAGCAAGGACAGAGAACCTGGAGATAAGAGAAAAGTTTTTCTCCATAGGAGAAGCCACAGCTGGGCTGTGTGGTTTGGGAGGTGGTGCTGTGTCCCTCCTTGGAGGGTTTCTAGCCCCCATGGGATAATTCCCTGAAACCTAGTCTGACTCCGTGGCTGAGCCAGGTGGAGCAGGGTGGAGGAGGTTGCAGTGCAGACCTCCTGAGGTCCCTGCTGGCCTTAAGTGTCTTATTCTAATTCAATAGTCTCAATTCAAGGAGGACATCAGAATACTGGAGATGATTCCGGGAAGACCTGATTGAGGATTAATTGAGTAACTGGGAAAGTTGCAGTGCAGAGGAAGATTTTAAGGATCTCAATCTTTTTCCCTTATTAGAAGCAGGTTAAAGCATGCATTGATCACTGTTCTTAAGCATGACTTAGGACCCACAAACCTGGTAACAAAGGACTCTTCAGTCTGCCAGAAGTTACAACAGGATCCAATCACTGAGACAGAAGAAAAGCTACAGAAAGAAAAAGCATGGACATTTATAAAATTAACATAATTAAGTCAGGATTTGTGAAAATCTTCTGGTCTCAAGAGAATGTAAGTAAGCTCAGTTACAGTTGGTATTTGATCCTTTTATTCTGAGAACCTCGAGCACTGAATAAACTTTTTTTTTAATAATCAACATGGGTCAGTGGTTTTATTCTAACCACAAAAATTAGAAAATACATGTATCAGCCATTGGGTAAGAAGAAGCAAAATAAAGTCTAGGAAGAGAGCTTATGGAGGGAAAGAAACCTAAGTCCAAAGGAAACAAATAGAATTACACAGGTGATAACTGTAAGCTGGCATTATACCAGAAGAATGAAAACAGAAATACTTGCACTAACTCAGTTCATTCTGGCTTTGTTGTGATAACCCTGTAGAGTTATCAAAAACTCACATGATCAGCAAATCAGGTATTATGTCCACAACTTTGCAGTACAACATGTAGAAGGAGGATTATGTGGAGCAGGAACCACCTTTCTGTGTTGTCCTTTTTTGTGTTCTGGACTTGAAACAATGCTGTGTAGGGCCTTACAGTTTCACAACAACTGGATGGAAAGACAAATTAAAAGGTTAGATAAATGTCAGAGACAAATGATAGCCTGTACATGGTTAATATTTATTTCCAAGTACAAACACAACAGAAAAGAGCAATAATTGGCTGGAAATGCAGCAAGAATACTTGTAGGCATAAAACACAGGTGTTTGAGAGAAATATCATAAGTAATGAGTAATTTCAATATTGTTTGCAGGTCTGGTGCTGAGCTAAAAGCAGAAGCTACAGTCAGAACCTGTCCTAACACCCTAGTGACATTAAGAATATATTATAAAGAGTTTTCAGTGTGATCAGACTCACTCTTCTTTAAAGGACATAGAAAATAAATAGCAAACCTTTCTCTTTTTATTACAGTCAGTGTTGGCTGTTGCTTTAATTAGGGGTGTTGGTGTGGTGAGTGAAGAGCTTTGACAAAGGAAAATGTAGAACTGATTAAAAAAATTAGAGTAGGAGTGGTTTCTTGTGTGAAAAAGCTTGAAGATGCCTTCTGAAATTTGAAACTGCCTTTTGTAACACTTAAACTGACAAGTGGCAAGATTATTTTATCTAAAAACTCTACTGTCTTTGAAGTCATGTGCCTTGCCATGCAGATGGTCAGGGTAAGGCTTCCATACAACAAGGAGCCTGCCATAAGAACAAGTTCTGAACTGCCATCTCCTCTATAAGCATATGCTCCCAACCACCCCAATTATCTTTGATGAAAGGTGTTAGAGATCAGATGGGTTCTTCAACATCAAAACCCTGAAAGGAATCAAATTTTCAAAATTGCAGAGTATGAGCATAATTTGTCAATGACTGACAAATGCAGTCTGAATTACAAGTGCAAGTTATAATAGCCCATGATTTCCCTTTGGCAGCATCCCTCCAGGGCTACTCTATCACACTACTGTTGGACTACATGATGGAAAGGTCAGAAACGCTTTAGGTTGGAAAAGACCTCTGAGATCATGTACTCCAACTTTTGACTGATGACCCCCTTGTCACCCAGACACCATGGCCCAATCACTTTGTGATCACCTCCAGGGATAATGACTCCACCACCTCCCCGAGCTGCCCATTCCAATGTTTAACAACCCCTTCTGTGAAGAAATTTCTCCTGGTGTCCAGAATTCCTTCTGTTATTCTGATGTCCGTATTCAATACCAGCAATCTTTTTTTCTGCAAAAGTACAAGAACCTTGCCTATAATCAGCAATGCTCCTTCCAGAAAAGTGCACTGAATCACCATAATATGCTTTCTTGATAACTGATTCTGCAGATTTTATTTGTAAGTCAATGAGGAGCCCAAGTTTTGTTTAATTGGTGCATTTTTATTTCTATTAATTCAGTGCATTTTAAAGGCTGCTGTGGTTGGAATTAAAAGGAGGTTGTTACACTATTGAACATTTCTCCTTTAGGCTGACAAAAAGAATCTGTCACTGAACCTGATGGCAATGAAAGACAGTGAATGAATCACTGCTTGAGGAACCAATTTATTTAGTCACTGTGTCACAGTTATTTATTACTTATCAGCACATGCTGTTAGTTCAATTAAATACAAAAACCTGAAGTTCTCTTCCAGCGTTATCCCCTTCTCAATTTTTAAAAACACACAACAACCCAGAAAAGGATTACTAGAATCTGCAGTGCTAAGGCTGAACCCTTTAGGTTTATTGTGCTTCTCTTGTTTTAATTAAACTTTGTTTATTAAACTTCTGCAGCTAAAGTATGGGGATTATTAATCTTATTCAGTAGCTAAAGATCCTAAAGTAGCTAATAGAGAGAGGAAAAGAAGAAATTAATAGTAAGACAAAGTGTTGATGGCAACATTTTACCAATAAAAATACAAGGAGCTGTAAAGAGCAAATATTTTCTCCCATCTGCTTACAAAGGAGTAAGAAATGAAAATTCCTGATTTTTTTACATCTGCATGTATGTAATTTAGAACATTAGTAGGATATGTGTCTGTCATTTCACAATATAATCACAGATATATAAAACCAACCATAATCAGTTTAGTACCACCTTTCCTCCTGCTCTTTGTTTCCTACATGTTCTTTGTTTAACACAGGATGAGAGCAGAAAACAGAATTTTTGTTCCTTATAAGAGGATTCTCTGTTGTTTGCTTAATGTTACAATTAACACAGGAAACCTTTCTTATTAATTATATAAATATAAAATGTAAAATAAATAATATAAATATGAAACCTTCTGGTCTGAGAACAAATTGGCATTTGGAGATCTGCTTAGTAAGTACCATTGCTGAAGTAACAATAAATTAAAGTTACTGTACCTAAAACCATTTTATAAGAGTAAAGGGATAGTCTGAGTCAAAATTCCAACTACAGTTACACATGAGCTGTGTCAAACACTGCCTACTGATTCCTGACCCTGATTCCAGTTTGCAATGATAAGCATGTATTATATCCCAACAATTTCAGGGGCTGCCATTCATCATGGGCCCTCATTTCAGGTAAATTCATTCCTTTTGGACAGTTGGTATTTAGTGAAAAATAGTAGCAACACTACCTTTTTTCTGCAGCAAGTGGAGGTATAATTAGGGGCCCAAGGGCTCCCTGTTCTCACCTTTTTTTTTTTGGTTTGGCTTCCCAATACAAATTTTCTTGTTCATTTAGGTGGCAGTGAAGTAATATATATAATTTTTTTTAATGGTCCACTGAAAAGTGTTTCAGAAATTCACATTTTTGACATGCAATTCTTTTCATAAGACAATAAAAATCTTAGTTAACTTCATTCTCTCTTCTTAGACAGCTTTTTAATTAAAACAACCCAAATTAGAAAAGTAGAAGGAACAGGATTCATCAGACTGGACCCTACCCAGTAAAACAGGCAGAGATGCCTGCAGAGACGCATTATTCAGCTAAGGACACAAGATTCAACCAGAAATTTAGTAAAACCATCATCTACCAATCCCGGTACCACTTTATTTCACCAAAGGAGAGTAATTTACTTATGAAAAACATTACTATGATAAGACATGTATGGAAGCACTCTCCATGAAGAATGAAAACACAGAAATCTTCTCAATGTGCTCTCCTGCACATATTCTTTTTTGAAAAGAATATGCAGATTAGTTAGTGAAATAAGTGAGGAAACTCCACTATTATGTGATCTAATGCTAATATTTGGTAGGAAGAGACATATGTGAATGGTCTAAATTCTACCTAATCTTGATACCTAACTCTTTCTCATAGGGGTTCTAGCTCTTCAGAGGTATGCAAACAATGTTAAAAAAAAGGCTCGGTAATTTAAAGGAAATTTATATTGCGTAAATAAGGTCCTACTGTAGTAAATGCTACTATTTTAACTTCCATGGAACAGCATCAATAGTTCTTCAGCATTTCAGTACACATATATATTCCATAGGAACCCTTTTTATTTAAAGTATCTTTTTTACACATTTTAAAGAAGGCAATATATTAATAGAATTGTTTAGATCCACTAAGTGTTTAAAAGGTTTAGTAGAAATTAGGATAGAAAAGTTATCACCTGCCTTTACAGTGGCAGGAGGTGACTTCAGTTAATTTTCCAATACTGCCTCTATTTGAGTTCCAGCATACCTCTATGTGATTGCCCTGATGAGGCCTGGAAGCAAGTTGGAGAAGATATCAAACAATGCATCTCAGTTTTGTTTGGGAAATAGAGCAAATGGCTTCCTAAAATGAAAGTTTAAAGAGTATTTGTAGCTAAGCAATCTTAAATCCTGTAGTGATATGTGAACTGATGTAGTCAAAGAAACAGGGGACTAAAGCAGAAGCACTGGGACATGCAGTTTAACTGGGATATACTCTATATGGAAAATCCCCCTTTATGAAGAAAAAAATGCTACAGCTTGCTAAATCTTGAAGAGCAACCTACACGTCCCCAGTTCCAGCAAACTGGGTTATTGCATCCTAGGTCTGAGCTGCCATGCAACGACTGAAGTAATCAGGTCTCAGCCTTTCCACTGATATCATGACAACAAGGGCATCACCTCATCCTTGAGCTTTTCAACTTTTTTATCAAAGTAAACAGATAATAAAGTTTCTTTGCTCCTACACAGTATTTGTCTAAATTGCAAGTCATTCCCCTTTACTATTCTCCTCCTATTCACTTTATTATGTAGGGAAAAGTACTGCTTACTTTAGTTTATACATAAGTTGTATAAGTTGTTTATACAGTTTGGGCTCTGCTCTTAGTACATCACATTTTGAAACAGGCATTGTTAAAGCAACACAGCCCCCTAGTGTGGATGTAGTCCAAAAGTTTAATTCACATACAATTATGAGGCACTTTAACCAGACTGTAGTGTAGTAACAATTACACAGACTTCAACAAAAAGCCTCTAATCAAACGATGAAACCAATGAAAAAACCAAAATCATACACACAGAAAATCTGCACCAGCCAATAATCAAGAATGTAGATTGAATAACAAATTAATAGCTTAGATAGTTTATATTTGGAACAGTTGAGCTAACACTTTTGAGGGAAGATATACATGCTTTCAAAAAGACAGAATTAAGTCATGGACCTTATTTCTGATGCCTCTTATCTTAAGGACTGGAAGAATGTGGGGTATCACTTACGTAATATAATCCAGCACCATTCAGCAGTTGGATTTTCACTACTCATTCTGTTGTGCCAACACAGCAAATTTAATCAGAATGGTGCCCCAGGTTAGAAGCAGATGGGCAGGATTCCCTGCGTGAATGAGTTTCCTGATGTGTTTCTATACATATCCACATAAACACTGGCTGCATAACAGCAGGGAGGGGAAACAGCCCCAGGAATAAGCAACCAGGAGACAGCCTGGGAATAAGCAAACTAACCAAAATGTATGCATAGCTCCTCACCAGCATTCATATTCATCTTAAATGTCTTTCCCAGTACTCTGTTTCTGCCTGCCTTTAAGGCTAGTATCAACATGCTTAGACTAAACACACTTTTCTCATTGTGTCTCTTGTACTGTGCTCCTCTGGCAACCTTAGAAGAGTTTATCTGCATCTGCTCCACCCCCAGTGGATAGGCCTTCAATACAGTCGTGCAGAACTGCACACAGTATTCCAGTGAAGTAAAGGTGAGAATTCCTCAGTAAAGTAACATTGACTGGAGTCTGGAAACACAAGATGGAGTGCAAGGCTTTAGATTAGACAATTTATGGCTTTGCAGAACCATTAGATACAAAAGACAAAAATTCAATTTTGAGATTGACAATAATCAACGATCCCATGGACAAAAAGTTACCTTTATGCAATGTTTAAAAAAAATGATGATGCAATGAATGAACAAATGAACATGTTCCATTCTCTGGTTATTTTTGGTTTGGGGCTTCTTTTCATGTTATTATTCTGTTGTATAATGCAATAAACAACTAATATTTAGATTTAAATTTTTTTGTTCTTTCCTTACCTGACTACATAGTCAGGTTGATTAAGTGGTACGTGGCTAACCCTTCCTAAAAGCAGTAATTTTTCTCCACCTGTTATGTATTCTTTACATATTTTAATATTAATGCTAAAAAAGGCCCATGAAATATGGGATTTCACTCTCTCCCCCACAGAATCAAGTATTTTAACATCTCTATTTGGCCACACATAAGGTGAACAAACTTTTTTTCCTCTCTACATATGTTGCAGATTGACTTAGCAATAGACATGAAGGTTTATACTACTGGGAATAAATTGCAGGACTTTATAATCAGTTTTTAATTTGATGCCTACGTTACTAAAATTATGCTGTTCTTATGTTTCTGGATCAATTAACCACCTCATCTCCCTTTCTGACTAAAGGGCTTATTTCACAATTAATCTTCAATTATCTTCTGTGAAAAGGGCATATTTACCAGCATCAGTGATCTCATAAAGCTAAATCAGTGTTTATATTTTAAGATAGGCACATAAAATGCTATATAATAATTTATTATGCACTCATGTACACAAAGCCTTTCTTCAGTTGCTCTTTTTAGAGAATGCTTCAGCCACAGAAGAAAAAAAAAAGTAACTTTGGTTACAGTAACTGCTTTTGTAAACTATTATTTTAAAATTGATAGTGATAACCAAGCAACCGTTTACAAACTTTAAAGCTCTGACCCTGTATGGGATCAGCTGGTGGAGAGACATTTTGTCCCACTACAAGTTCCCCCGAGGTGGCTGCTGTTTTTGAAACTGTGCTCCTTTGCATACAGACAAGGCGCAGTGAGGTGCTGTCCAGCTGACTCCTCTGGCAGGACCCACAACGCGAGGCTGAACCGCTCGTGTTTCATGTGGCATCTCAACAGCACCCACTGAGAGCAGCAGCATCTTGTATCACCTACACAGATTATCTGACTCCCTGTTCTTTCAAATACACTTAGAAACAACCTGTGTTTATCAGTGATCAAAATTTCATTTACTACAATCAACAATTACAGTAATTTCAAAGAGCATAGAACATATTTTATAACATAGCTTAAAAAAAAGTCTCTTAGGCAAAATACTTTTGAGAGCAAATACTATATTTAAAAGAGCATTACAAGGGGAACTAATTCTTTTCTGTGGAAATATTTGTGATTTGCCTCTCAAAACTGGTATTTTGAAATCTATTTATTATTCTCTATGAAATCACCATAACAGCAAAGCCTCCTAACAGAGATAAATACTTTTGGCTGTGTTGTCATGCCTTTTTATTTACCTAGTACACACAGAATCAACCCTCCTCCTTCTCAAAAAACCACTGTGCACTATCTATGAGGACAGCCAAAATTCATTGGAAAACATTTTTGTTGCAGTGCAAAATACAATCTTTTTCATGGTGACCAACACCCATATATGTTTAATATATGTTTCCTAACAAAATGGTTGATCAAAACCCAGTAACACTATGTTAACATTTTATAAATAATTCAATATATTTTACATACAAATTGCCTCTTCTTCCAAACAAAATAATAAATTTATTTTTTCAAGGAAAAATCATAGGCATATTTAAAAGTGAAAAACAAAACAGCTGCATAATAAATATTTTAAATACACTGGATTTTTTTTTCACTTCAGTGATACAAATCAATACAAGAACACATGTAATGTAGCTGATCTGTTTTTAACCTAAGCAGCAACAGTACAATATCCTAAAAATGAATTAGCACTTATGTAACCAATCACATTAAGTATCTCATATGATTTTTATTTTATTTTTTGTAAACAGCTTAATTGAATTTTCTTGGAATACTTCTCATCTTTTAATTTTGAATTTAATTAGGCTGTAATTACAAACCTTCTCTGTCATATGCATAGTAAACCTGTTTCATCTCTGTCACACTTCATGCTAAAGTTAGCATTTGCAACTTCTTGATACAGAGCTTGAAATAATAACCTTTAACAGTTCAGCATGCTATAAAACAAACTTTTAAGGGTGACCTGGGAAAACAGCAGGAAAATAATAAATACCATACACCTCCAGAAAGCAGCCAATGGAAGGCAATTACATTCTAGTTTATCATTACTTCCAGCAGTATTTTTTGTGTTGCCAAACAACTGAAATGTGTTGTTTTGCGAGGTCACTGAATAAACTTCATACATGTGGCTTCTTCTGGTGATGCAGGAAATGCCCTTGCAAGCAAGCCTGTGCACTTCCACAGCAGGCAAGGTGAGGTGTTTGGTGCCTTAACGGCCTAAGTACAGCAGCAAATAAAATAATATAAAATATATCTAAAATACACCTTTGAAATCTAACACAGCTCCACCAGCCTATGACTTTGTAAAAGAGAAGACAGCACATCTAAGTTCTGCCAGCTGTCCTTCTCTGATTACTTTCTTCGTTTCTCTAGACTCAAATAAAACACAAGTTCACCAAACAGCAAAATGAAATTGACCAAAGACAACACCCACAGAGTTTGAGACAGTAAAGTTACCTTTCGAATTGTGTGTACATATTTTCACTTACACCCTCCATTTGCTGCAAAATAATAGAAAAAATGTTGACGATGTGGATAACGCTAGAGTCAGGTACACTTCACCCAGGTCACTGACATCACTTAGTAGAAGCACACTGTAATTTTATCAGCTGTATTTAATGAAGGGTTTAGTTTATTATCAAATTCACACTGCACTAACATTTTACAAAACATTGATTGTAGAGGAAATCAATCATACTTAAGAAATATACAAGAAGCTTGCTACATGAAAGGGTTTAAAAGGAAACAGGAAAAAAGAAAGGGAATAAAGAGAAGGAAGAAAAGGGATAAAATGGAAGAATAAAAACAGAATTATAAACCTTAAAAGAATTCAAGACAATATCTGAATAGACTAAGGTTTACAAAATTACACAATAGTACGGGAAATTATCTCTGCTACTGTTGCAAAGTATGTAACTGGCTTTCTAAGTAACAATCAAGGAAAATTCATGAATAAAAATACATAATACATTACTTAACAAAGAGCACAACAGTAAACTTCATACCTTTAAAGAAAAAAATTGATGTCTGCATGTGTAAACAAACACACAAATATTTTAATATACTTTGATTAGCAGACGGATATAAAACCAGCACTAATTCTAAAAAAATTAAAATCGTTTAAATTGTTTTAAGATATTATAGCATGAAAATTAATTATAGAATTCAATTTATTTATAAAGGAATAGCTTGAAATGGATAAAAATAGAATTTATATTTTAAAACCTCATAAATAAATTAAATGCCTTTTCTAAAAATGCATACTGAAATTCCGTGGATTTTCCTACTTTCACGGGACAGGAAATGACTACATCAATTGAATGTTAAAAGCTCATGGTCTTCTGAACTGTTTGATTTGCTAAATATTATGCCAAATATTCAAAAGAAAAGCTTTACAGTTAGGAAGAAACTCTGCTTTCTTTAGTTATAATACAAAAGATAAAAGTGGAGAGAAGTGGCAAAACTACATGGCAGTGTAATAAACTCTGCTCTGTCTTTCAGACACTTTCATAACTCTGAAAATAACATGTTCAACTGTTTATTTGAAAGGTAAAAATCCTTCCCTTTAGGAATTCAAATTTCAAAAAATTTAGTATGCTTTTACAGAAAGCATCATATTTTAATTCGAATACCTCCATTATGATGAGATGGGCCCCAAGAAGAATTCAGCAGTCTCAAATCCCTTCCAACCCTAACCATTCTATGATTCTAAGTTTCTACCACCGCCTTTCTGGAAGGCACCAGGTTCCTGGCACAGCTCTGTTTGTGGTGTGACTCCCTGAGGAGGTGACCCAGCACAAGGACACCTCATCTCAGGGAAGCATAAGCCACTGTTTGTGCAGGTCATGGAAGCAGCACACTAAAGGCAACAAACCCAATGAACCACAGGTCAGGATACACAACACAGTCTGAATGAGGAATGTCACACCCAACCCAAACATACTGTAGCACTGAAGAGAAAAGACATCACCTTCTTCGAAACAAATAGCGAAAATGAAATCTAAACAGTCTCAGGGATGTTTCTTTACATCACCAGCTTTCATCAGAGCCTTAATAGCTCTGGCCCTCATCTCGAGTTCTAGAAGCTCCAGCTGTTGTGCTGATGGCTGAACATCTTCTGATGGAGGAACAGCTAAGGTGGCTGCTTTGGGCTCCTTCGGGCTGGACTCTGCCAACCCCAGTATCTCATTCACACTCTTCTCAATGTCCTTCTGAAGGTCATCTATCTGACCAGCTCCACTTCTGACAGTGCTCTCTTGCACATCTGGGCCATCCTCTTCATTGCATGGCCCTTCTATGTCACTATCATATGCATCTGCATTTATGCTGAGGACATCACTGTCTTCTCCCTTGCCTGTAACACAAACATAACTATCACAGAGTTGCCTAACAGAACTGTTTGTACCTCAGCTTACAAAATCACTTTTGCCTAAAGTGTTACTCTGCAAATTAGGAGAGTGAAAAAAAATCTAGAAAAAAATCTGTAAGATAACCAATTCCTCTTTTCTCCTTCCACTTTTAAAGCTAATTTATACGAGTGTTAACACAGTTTTATGCCAATCTAAAAAAACATGCAGTATAGCAAAGCAGCAGTACCAGAAAAGATTATTCCCTCCTATGAAGTTACATGGCCTATTTTCTTAATTAAATTGTGGTTAAATTTTATATTAAATAAAGCTTTTGCAGTGCAAAACTGATTCTTTTTATCTCTTAAGTAAAACTATTTTTCAGAATTCAGCTTAAAAATTACGCTCAACTATGTTATGTATTTTAAGACGAGTGGGACTATAACAAGACACAAGACTAAAAATTAATGGGAACTTTAGTTCTATAGTGCAACTTTAGTTCTAATAGTGCAACTACTCAGAATTTATCATTAGTCTTCCAGATGTATTTAACTCAGATGTAAAAACATCTGGAGGAATTTAAGACTTTGGTTTTTAATTGTGGCTGAAAGTTGGAGTTTATTTTTAAAAACATAATTAGCAGCTCAATAAAATAAAAGCAAAGCTCTAACAGAACCTGACTAACTGTTCTCTAAATTTGGCTACAGCAAAACTTGCTTTGACACACTAACCTCAGAAGTTCATACACTTTCAACAGCTTTTTTTAAACGTGGAAACTTAGAGAAAGACTGGTTCCAGCTTAAAATTAATGATGTGTATTCAGACAATGGTAAAGTTACTGATTATACAGACTTTATATTACTTTTTATTACTTTTGATAATACCCTATTTACCACTTGCACAGGAAAAACAAGGCTTTAGAAAGTTGTTACTATTTTTTTGAAACATTTTAATGTGTGATACTTGTGTGCCACTTGGTATTAATACATGAAAAGTGCCCAAAAACCTTAGGAAGATCTATTTTTCTTGGGGTTTACAACATTCCTCTCATCCTCAGCATGTGAAAAAAAAAATCAATACTGACTACTTCGAAAGCTATAAATGCAATTTCTCTACTTAAAAACAAAAGGAGGGAGGAAGGAGGATCAAAACATCTCAAAATGGTTTTATAAACAACAGTAATATTTTATAACATTAGGGTTTTGTTGATTCAGCATTGAAAATTTTCTGTGCTGTCGACATGATTCAGTTACTCACTCCTGATCACTCTGTATCAGGCCATGGTTGTTACAGCATTTAAGTTCAGATTTAAGAATTCTGCACACTCACCCTGAGAATTCACTCACATACACAGCTAAGGTATGTGGCACCTCAAAAATTCCAAACAAAGCTAAGAGGAAAGCAAATTCAGTTCTTGAAAATGTATGTTAAGACATATAAAAGAAGTTTACAGATCACTTTCCGCCTTTTCTTAGCAGGAAAAATCACAAATTTGAAGTAATAAAACCTGAAAGCCTAAAAAATAAACAAAGCTAAAAAAGTTCTCCTCATAGCAGTGTGTATAAAAACTACTCATGAGATGAACATACAAGGGATCTTCTTTGATCCTAGGTAGTCTTGGCCTATTCCTACTGTGATAGTAACTTCAAGATTAATATTTCAGTCTCCTATGCAGTTTCCCCTATTTTCCATACCATTTTGTCACCTTTGAACAATATCTTTCTAACTTTACCTTGCAAGCCACAATGTATGTGAAAGATCATAATGGGAAACAACAGGATTAAGAAATGGTAACTTTTGTGTCTTGCTTCACGGTATCAGTTAGTATTTACCTAACATCTGGTCAACCAAGCAGCATCTCCATGGACCAAAAAATCAGCTGCATCACTGGATCACAGTTCAAAGCCTGAAACTTAACATCTGAGCCTGCTCATCCTAATTTACTGCCGAAGTTAAACTGACCTGTACTGAGTCTGGCTGGGATGGAGTTAATTTTCTTCACAGCGGAATGCCTGATGCTGCTTTTGGATTTGTTTCTGAAACATGTTGATAACATACCAGTTTGGGTAGTGCTGAAGAGCGCTTGCACAGCCTCAGGGCTTTCTCTGTTTCTCACTCTAACCCCAAAGAGAGTAAACTGGGAGGTTGGGAGGGACACAGAGCCAGGATAGCTGAGCCAAACTGACCTAAGGGATATGCTCCACCATACAACATTGGCATCTGCCTTCCCAAGGAACTGTCATGCATGCCGAGTCTGTGCTTTCCAGGAAGTGGCTAAAAATCTGGCTGCCAATGGGAGGTTGTGACTAAGTCTCTAATTTTGCTCTGTTTCAATGTACAGCTCTTGCCTCAGTTATTGAAGAGTCTTTATATTAACTCATAACTCATAAGTTATAACTCATAAGTTGTTCTCATATTGTTTTACAGATTGTCACTTTTATCTCACTGGGAGACAAGTAATTGAGGGGTTGGCATGTGCCTACTGCTGGCTGGAGTCAGCCCACTATAGGATTCTTCTTGGAATCAATTGGTCACATTAAGGAACAAAATATTAAGTCATTCATGTCTGTACCATATTCGTAAGGATGAGAAGCTGGGCAGAACAACCTTGCATTCTATTTAGAAATTGGAATCTCCAAAACTGTGGAATTCAGTGTTCATACAGGCTTTTTGGCCTACAGATGTTTAATGAGCTAACAGGCTTTATTTCCTTCTTTTGTACCTGTGTTTTTACAGTAATAAGGATCATGGCTGGCATTTCTCATTATCTTTTTCATTTTGGTAACTTTTACTTTCTCCTTCATCTATAGTTGCAAAAATCATTTTAGCACATTTAATTCCATTTTTAAATTTTATTTTATCCACTTTTGCTTATTCTCTCATTCTCTCTTCTTTTTCCCACAGCTTCTCAGGCTGCAGTGAAGGAGAATGACTGGAGTTATGCTTTCTACTCTATACAGTATTCTCAGAAGTTCTTTAAAGCTAACGTCTTGAGTGGAGCCACTGTTATAGCCCAAAGCCACCATGATACTCTGGTGGATTAAGTCATAAAAAACAACAATGATATAATTTGCAATAACCATCAATTCCCTTTGATAACACAGAAACAGAAGAAATCTGCAGGAAATCTGTCAGTTCTAAGGTTCATTCATATAGTACAACAAGCAACATTTAAAGGATTATTCACAGTCATAGCAACTCACACCTAAGAGTTTCGATGCTCTTATTATGTATAACTCTTTCCTTTCCCATTTAACTCTTCTCACTAACTAATTCAGAAAAGAAACATGTTTCACGAAGTCATTCCAAGAGGCATCTTTTAGACAACATTCTGAATTGTGAAACAGCAGTTGCAAGAAGCAAATAAAGTTAGAACTTTGCAGAAGAGAAATGCAGCTTTGAAGAATCTGCAACATTTTTTTACTCAAAAAGCTATTTTTGATCTTTCTGCTTAGAGCCAGCAGAAATGAAAATAAACAGACTGAGACAGGAACACCTATAGTTCTGGTGCTTCATACACAAACTAACACTGCCAATTGTTATATGTGCTGATTTAATGATTGGAATAAAACAAATACTACTGCAGGCTAAAAACACTCTTTTCTTGTGTAGAAAGTACAAATGTGCACCAAAAACTTACTTGCCTTTGCATTTTCTATCCTGTAGTACTTGAATGTCTCACAGGCTGCATTTTTGCATTTAAGAAGAGAAAGTACATCAAACAAAATATTCTTTCTTAATGAATGTTCATTCTCTGTTCAAAAGAGAGCTGTCAGCTCCCTGGAATTAGTCACTAGCCAACATCAAGAACACAAAATTTCAGCTTTCTCTACTACATACCTTGTTTTGATTCCTGACCTTCCAGCTTGCTGTCTTCTCTCAGAGAAGAAGTTGAGTCTATACTGTTGTCCTGTCTGGAAACAATTAAGAACACAGTTAATCACCATAATTTAAAATTTAACAGAACAGTTTTCAGAAACTAAAAAACTATCAGGTGGTAGGCCAGTAAGCCAGCTACAAGTAGGAATAAGGGCAGAAGGAATGCACAGAGAGCAAATCTGAGTGCTTGAAAATTAACTTTTTTTTGTTTTGCCTTGTGATACACAAGGATAAAGCAATTATTTCCACTGCATCCTTGCCTTTTAGAGTAAAAATCCTCAATGGTTATAACTGGGGAACCACAGCTGAGCAGTTATAAAGGAAAAGCTCTTCATATTAGGAGTTTTCTGTAAAACTCAAAATAAATTGTTACATAATAGTTTGGGAAAACAATAATTTCTGCTGCAATCAAATACTATTTACTGTCTTATTTTGAAAGTAAAAAAGTATTTTCATGAAATTATCATCAGCCGATCACCAACCCCTCCAAAACCAGGATCTCCTTGTTTCACAAAGGGATACATTTTAAAAGGAAATTGTTTACAACTCAGCTATTACAGTGTATTCAGTACCTGCATTTCTCCATTTCTCCTACTTTGAGATTTTTACCCTTGATATTTAGGGTTTCAACTCTTTACACAAGGCTAAGGAAGATACACTTAAGTGAAATGTTAATATCCTTCACATACTTCACACATACTAGTTACACAAACTGTGAAAATAAAGTAAAACATACAGGAAGGGCACAGGTGGAAGGATCCAGAATCACATGAAGAGTTCAGCTGCCACATCCAGTGAGCATTTTGACAACAGAATTGCCATTGAATGTTAGTGTGTCATTGGCTTAATCTGTGTTAAAACAGAATCAATGCAGCTCTCCTGTCCATAGGAGCTTAACAGCACTATAAAAAGGAAGCAGAATTCTGGTATCACAGATGTAAATATAATGACTAACAACTTGTTTCTCAGTAATGGCCTTTAGGGTTTTCCTGGAAGTGATCATACATCTATTTTCCTCATGCTCTACAAGTTGGGTTTTTTTCATGTGTCCAATGGTTTTATCAGGAGGAGAACACCATAGTATTTCTAATTATGGTCTGAGAGGCAGTTGTTTTCATTTCTATTTTCTTTCTGAAGTGACAAAGGCTACATCAACAGACTCTCCTTTTTTCTCCCATCTTTTTCTTAGCCATTGGAACATAAATGTGCAAAGTATCATGCAATAACTCATTAAGGAGAATAAACAGGTCAGTACTTGCCTAGCAAAGCCCTGGATGTGGACAAGAGTCTGTTCTGCCTATTTATTGAGCCACTTGGCTACACTAACTCCTTTTCCAAACAAAATGAGAATAATCTAAATATGCCCACACATGTGTGCCAGCAACTGCAAAGGGGACTACAGGTCAGAAGGGCCTACAGGACTGTGCTGCCAGAAATTAGACAGAAAGAAAAATGCACACTTTCTCCAGGATTTTCAGTGTCATGCAGCTGTAAGTAGATGTTTGTAATTCACCAGCAAACCTCAAGCTAGTCTAGACAACAAGTAGGATAGGAGATATCAAATAGGATACCGAGGTATCAAATAGACCGTAGAATCAGAGGCCAAATTCCAAAAATAGACCAGGTTCTGCAAGTAGACAAATTGAGGGACCATAACACAGCACTACATATCCCAGAGATGAACAGCATCAGCTACTGGGGACAATCACAGGCCTCCACCTGCCTCAGAGAGGTGCATGCACAAGGAGGTCTGAGAAGCAACTGCAGCAAGGATACAAACCTTGTGGGCTTCTGTGCCAGCAGCCAGAGAGTGAGATGGATTTCAGACCAGCTACTGATCAGCAGATGTGGATGGAACCACCTGTTTTTTGGGGTTTGTTTTTTTTGGGTTTTTTTTTTTTTTTTTTGGTTTGGGTTTTTTTGTTTTTTCTTTGGTTGTTTGTTTGGTTTTTTTTAAGCAACTCCTAACAATTTGTTATATTTAGTTACTTAACTCTTGACCAAAATTAGGTTGTGATATACCCTGATCATCACTAAGACCAGAAGCAGCTTAGGCTGCCCCTGTCCCACCCTCCTCCACACACACACTTCACCATTTTGAACTCAGTAGTCATGTCTGCACTAGACAGAAAAGTGTCACTTGAAAAAGTCTGATCTTGCACCCGTAGTATTCCAGACAGCAGATTTCACAAGTCTGGTATCACCTTGATGTCTGATGAGGAATTGTAATCATCTCTTTGAGAGAAAACAAAGTGACCTCTATAGTTCAAACAGTGGCTGTGAGATTATTCACAACCATTTTAACAGCCATGTAAAAAGAAATTACCAATTTAAAAAAAAAAATCACACATTGAAACTTCCAAAGTTTCCTCCTGATGCCTTGACTTTAACAATAGTTACAGCAAACCCACATTCCTTTAGAGACTACTTACTGTAAGCAGAAGAATTTTTAGGACACAGAAGTAGTTTTACAGCATGTTTTACTCTCTCAGAATTGATTGGATTGGACTGCATTGCTGGTGAACCTTCATGACTCTGTTTCATAGGCAGGCATTTTGCACCATCTACTGGCCCAACAGATGCATTTTAAGCTCACTGTTCAATTTGAGTTTTAGCTTGTTAGCCTTGTTTTATTTGTTTGCTGTGAACATTTTTTTTCCACTCATTATTTGAACTGTGATATACGTCTAAGAAAGCGTAGTCTTCAAGCAAGGGGAGCAGAAGATACATTGTCCTGAAATAAAGGGACCTTATACATATTTAATACTCTCTTCTTTCATGCTATGCTGGTAAGTGACTAAAGTATTTTGGAGTTTCTCCCTTTTGTCAGCCTTTATATTTCTCCCTCAAGATGACATTCAAGTTCAAAGTCTATCTTCCAAGCAATAAACTAAGCACTTTTAATTTATTTTTTAAAACAGAATAACATTTTCACAGTATGATCTTTTCAGCAGAAAGAAGCTAACTACAGTTACAATTTGCTGACAACAAACATTATAAATTTAAATTTACCTTATTTTATGTAGAGCATGCATTTGATGTTGGCATGCACCACACTAACGTAATCCCTAACTGGGCTCACAAAAACAGTTTCTGTACACAATTTGCTACACAAATTTGTACAGCTCTCAAAGACATCAGGGCTTGAAGGTGATACTCAACTCCAGCAGATTATGCAAAGTGGGCTAAAAACACAGCAAAGGTTAGGAAAAGGAGTACTGGCAGAGGAGAAGGTGGCTAAGGATTCAGACAGTAGCTCTCCAACACTGGTGGCAGGGATACTAGGTTTCAGTGGTAACTGGGGTTGGAGACCAGAAGGAGAAGTGTCATTCACCTAAATCTCCAGGAAGACTTGAGATCAGGACTTCCTGAATTAAAATTTGCCTTTGCACTTAGCTCCAGGTCTACAAAACATTTCCAGAAGTCCCAAGTCCTTGAAAGATTCCCGCAAATTTTTGTTCCAATGATAGTTTTCAATGTCAAATGAAAACTAAAACAATTAAAAAGCATTAAGTAGCAAGTTAAAAAAACAAAAGGGAAAAAAGTCCTTACAAAGCAGCTCTTCTCAAGAAAGGTATCTCAAAAGACAGGTGCTAATCAAATAGCTTAATGAACTATGAAAAGTCCATCAGTCCTCTTACTGGTGAAGTTTGAGGACACCACAAGAACAGAAGGCAGTGAAGCAAATTAGCCAAATGCTAATGTATCTGTTCAGTGACTCATGTAGCTGGTTGTTACAGCGATTCTAAATGCTGAAAATAACCCAATTGTCCTACAGGGGTAAGTATCAGATGGCAATTGCATGCTTGTGAACAGCCCAGTAGCCAGAACCACAATACATTACAACAAGACAAAACTTTAAATTGCTAACCTTTCCAAAGGAAAACAAGCAAAAACTGCACTTCTGACTGCAAAGTAGTAAAATGCCTATCAATTCTTCAAAGAGCAAATATTAAATTGCAAATTTTCACTCAGTGAAAACAGTAAGCCTATTAAGATTTTGAAGGCAAAAGATCATTTACTCAGACCCATATGAACATTGATCATTAAAATTATATTAGAATGCTTGTTCTTTTAATAACGTTTCATTACTACAGCATATAACTTACTTTCGTTCTGGTGGAGTATATTTAAAGAGTCAATTCAGGTAAAAGAAAAGAAATAGCTCAAAAACATGTTAATGCTTCTTGGATGAGATGAAGAACACTTGCTTGGTTTTACATTATCTGGCTCCTGTCACTTAAATATCCTGATGTTTAGTTGGGACCTTCGTGTACAGTAATTCTCTTGGTTTAACAGTATTCCACTGCAGACAGTAACACAGAAACAGCAACAAAAATCTGAGAAATGCATATTCAAAAACCTATACAGAGCTCACAAATAACAAAATATGTCTATTGCAACAGGGTTTTCCAGTTACTGGCAAACACAGGCCCTGCTTCTTCTGTTCTTATGCATGGTTATTTCAAGATTTCCAGCGCTTAAGACAGAAGAAGCTGGTGATAAAATAAAAGAGCAAATGTTTTACCTGCTAATGCAAGCACTAATGAAGCTTTTACGTAGCTGAAACTTAAGAAAAGCCTCAGGACTTCCACTTCTTGTAACAGAATGAGGATATGTGCAAAATCCAAAAAAGGAAGATTCAATTTACAATTAGATGCAATACCATCTAAAAGCTGCACATAGAGATCTGAATTTTGCAACTTTCCTGTACCAGGAGAAACTTCCCTAAGTCCCTGCTGCTTTTAGCTGGTACAGACAGGAAACAGGTATTTAGAGACTGACAGTCATTTGCTTCTTTCATTTGAAACTTCTTTAGATGTATTGATTCAAGCTTTCTGGATTTTGGTTGATACATGCAGATTGCTACAGGTATGTTTGTTGAATTTATTTTTTTCAAAGGACAATAGTGAAAGAAACAAAGGGATGTTTCCAATCAGTTAAAACACTTTTGATTAGCGTACAACTTGCTATTAACTTTTTCCCTTTCAACATTTACATTTTCATGAAAACAACTAATACAAGTCAGATTTAAAAGAAAAAAGCTAAAATAGAATGCAGGAAAAAGAAGCAATTTACATGAAACCACAATTAATAAAGATAACCTAGGAAGAATTAACAGTCATAACATAAAGAGAGAAACTGCCTTTTTTGTTATGAAAAGTCTTTTCTATTGCCAAGGCAAACAAAATCATCTACTTAAACCCAGATTAGCATTACAATTAATGATTACAAACAACAATTGCTTGTCTTAGCAATGCAGTTTTCACTATTTTTTCACAGTTGCACCTTGAGCCTCTCTGGTGGCTGACTTGTTGCTGAAACAGTCTTCTGAAGTTTTGAAAACTTGCATTTATAATTATTTACACACAGGTTATAAAGGAGCTGACCTAAGGCCCAAAGATTAGACCTGCTGAGTAAAAAGGCCTTGTGACTGTTTACAGTTGTAAAAGTATTACATTGGTCTACTTACTGAGCACTGGACTGCAAGATTAACATAAAACCTTAATTCTCCTCATTTTTTCCTTTCCCTTTATTTTTCTATCATCCAAAGAGCTTGCTGTTTTGTTTTCTTTTTGTTAATCCTAGCACACAGCTGAACTGTGGAGCTAAGGTTCTCAGATAGCACCCACCTATGCAGAATGCTATTTCTGAAAGGGAGAAGAAAATCCACAGTTCTTAAGACATCCTATCTCACCTGCCCCGTCTGGAGGGGTCTGAAATCCTAAACTATCAGGATAAAGATACAAGAACAAGGGGCACCTCAACCACTCTTTATTTAAGGAAGCTATCTGCCCTACAACTATGACCAATATATCTCAGTTTCTTTTACCTTTTTTAAACACAACTACTTTAAACACAATTTACTGCCAGTTATTGAAACCTTCCTAACTGACATGGGAAAATAGGTTAAGTGTCTTCAGATATCCACTAGCTAAAAACTGGTAAATTCTGATGTTTCTTATTTTATAAATTTATTCTTTAATTTCCTCTTTTTAGATTTTTACCAGCTCAAATAATTTCCACATAAGAAAGAATTTACCGAATCTACTGTATCAAGGGATCACAAATACATGTCTTAGCAGTAGCTTTGAAACATCTTGCAGACACAGAACAACCTTACTGAAATCCAGCAGCACTACTCCTGCCATACACTTTGGAGACAAAGTACATTTCACATATTTTGTAATAGTGAATAGCTTGTGAGTTAGGCCTTAAACAAAACCCCAAAACAACATATAATTTCTCTGGGAATCAAAATCCTGGGGTATTATTTATGGCTTATTTAGACAGCAAATCTGTCTTCTCATTCTACTTAGAAGTTCACTGGCAAATTATCAATCACTTAACACAGACTACTCCACATAAAGAGACCACTACAGTACATAAAGAGACACAATATTTAGTATATTTTGTAGTTTTTTAATTTTTGTATCTGCTTTTCTACACAGCCAGCAGGGGGCAATGTCCAAAATAAGAAAACGAGTTTTAAAAGCTGACTAATGCTGACCCCATTCACAGACCATGTAGGCAACAAATAGCACAGAGCGCTATTATTATGGGATCCAAATGAAACCTTAGCAGAAACAGTGTCAACGTGTATTAAAACTGTAACACAAAGAAAAGAATGAAACATAACTTTATATTCACTCCATTTTCTAGTATATTTGTATGATGAGAGGTCATCAAAGAAAATTACTTCATGTGATAATTTCATAGCTTGTTTTGAATCAAAGACAGGATCAGAAACCAGGTCTCTGCTAAAGAAAAATACTGACCAGAATATGAAAGTTGAAATAGTGTCACTACCTTTCCCATTTGTCTTTATTTAGGAGGTTTAGATAAACTAACCAAACCTAGGAAGTTACTAGGAAGTTACTTTCAGCTGCTCACCTCTGGTGCATTGTCTTGTATTGTCTCAGAGGTTTATTAAGTGTGTCCTGAATCTGTGGACCAGCTGTTATCAGGTCAGTATTGAAAACATAAAAGCTTATTAGTCTTCTAGAAGCAAGTTAGCCTCAATAAATTTGAGGCACTGTACATGATAACTAGTAAGTTTCCTTTTCCCTTAACTACTTCCATAGAAACTAACAAATGGGTGAACTCCTGACAAAGAAATTGTCTTTAAAAAACAGAGAAGCATTTTAAGAAAAGGTTAAGAAGTGCTGTCTTTTACAAAACTGAGAGATGCCAAGATAAGAGCAAGAAACCAGACAGCTCTGTTCTTGAAACTCTACATTCTGTAGCACCCCATACACAGAGTACATGGAACAGGTGAGTATCAGTGCTGCTTCAACTGGGGCAGGAATGAAGGACCAGAATGTAAGTTCAAGAGAAGGGATAAATCTCGGCTGAACTGAAAGTATGCTTAAACAATTCACTGACCTATGTGGGAGGGTTTACTGCTTTAGCTCACACAAATACAGTTACCCTAAATCACACCACTTCTGTTACAGGACACAAGTATGAATGTTTAATTACCACAACTCAGCTGATGGATGGTATGCCACTATGAACCCAGTTATGTGCTCAAGACACAATATCATAAAGTGACAAAGTCATGCCTGTAAGTTTAGCGTTTGCTAGTGGTCACAGTCCATTATCATTCAACTAGAGTAATTAATTAAGAATGTAGCAATTGGGTCTTTCAATTATATATTTGATCATTTCTCATGAAAAATCTCTGAATTTTTCAGTCTCCTTAAATTAAGTTTAAGTGTTTTGTCTTTTACTCACTGACTGACTGAATCACCTCCAGTCTTGTCTCCTCCATCTGCCTCCTCGTCAGTATCAGAATCAGCTCCAATCTTGCCTAGATATACACAGTTTCAAACATGAAAATTTAGGAAAGTGATATAATTAATACTACAAATTAGGTTTACTCTTAATTATTAACGCTATTGCAATCAGCAGAAGTGGATTTTTCCCAGTTAAAGCAGAAGTTCTAAAATTAGACTTAGTCAAAACCAAAACCTTTATTTGTGAGTCTTCTGTTAGCTACACATACATTTATACTGGATTACAAAAAATCTGATTAGCTATTCCTAGTACAATACTATGGGTGCTAAAAATAAAGCATAGAATTAACAGCAAGATACTCTGGAGCACTCGGACACGAAGAGTTTCTCTTCATTGACAAGACAGCAATATATTTACAAATAAGTTCTATATCCCTTAAATATCAAGTGCAAGTTCAATAAAGCTGTGAAAAGCTGGAATGTTATATCCTTAATCAAAGTACATGAACTGTGTGCCTTGGTGGAACTGGGGGATTATGTACACACTAATATATACTTACTAGTGTGTGTCTGAATATATACATATATATTTAAGTAGCTAGAAAGAGTGCAAATCCAGTTGAGGCAGACTATTCTCTGGTGTACAGTGGAGTCTTAAAGTTTCAATCATACCTTCAAGTATCTTCAACAGTTTTTTTTCAGATAACAGCTCCAACTGCTCCATGCAAAGTCTTTTGATTTCGTCCATGGAACAGTTCTAAGAAGACAGATAAGACAGACCACAAGCTACTAAAAATTTCTAAGAGAGTAATTAAAAATCTAATGTCCAACTGTAATGAAGAGTTAGCTTGGATTAAGGCCTCTCCCATATTCTGAGCTCATTGATGCACCTACTGTGGAAAACCAGGTGTTTCAGTTATGACAACTACAATAAATAGCATTTGTGTGGGTTTTGTCTGAAAAATTAAGCAATACACACTGCATCAGTTACCTGACCTATGGCTCGGAGTTTTTACTGCAGCAGCAACACTGAGCACCAGAAACACCAGACCGTATGTGTGAAGCATGGAACAGCAAACAACTACAGACCTGGTTATTCCTAATTTTTCCATCACTTGTGGGAAGCTGGGGTATGTAATTAAGCTCGCAAAGACCAGAGGCGACTGTTGAATCCAAGTCCACAAACTGGAGAGAATAATTCTATTGACAACACACCAACAGCTGCACATCACAACAGAGAAGATAAAGAAAGCATGTAAACGGCAATCCATTTCTCATGCTCGGTATGTACCTTACACTGCCACAGATTTTATTGGTATTGAAGTTAATTTCACATCTCATACCTCTTGGTAACGTTTGGCAATTTCAAATTTTCAAATGAGCTATGATACCATGTACAAGTGCCAAAATTAGGAGGTGCTAAACAGGTTTTAACACTCAGTCCTACTGTAAGTTTGGTTCTACACTATAGAGCAATTTCCCTACAAACTCAATAATATCTTTCGTTCCAGCTTCTCAACCTCTTTTTCTTCTTCCAGAGATGAGAAATGGATGAGCCTGTGTGCAATTTATCATGTTTTTAAAATGAAGAAGTCCTGTCTCACTTACATTAATAATACAACTCATTAAGATAAAACTTTTAAGACAAAAAATTTACAACTAATAACAAGCCTTACACAGATGACATTTCACCTGCAGCCTCTTCTGTACAGGCTGTTAGCCTTATTTATTTTTACTAAATCCTATTGTTCACAAGACTCAAAAGGCGTATGTTCTAAGCCAGTAAAACTCCAGCTTTAGTCCATAGGAGTTACAGCTTCAGAAGCTGCTTATGAAGAATGGGCTTTATTTTCTTACCTCAAACATTGCTCTAATACCATACAAATAAAATCAGTTGTCACAAACAGAAAACAGTATATTACTTACAAATCAGCACATTAATTAGTGAACAACACTACTGAATTTACTCCTCACAATCATGAAAATCATTTTTCATCTAACTAACCATTACAGAGGGACAGTCTAAAGCTAAAACTGAAGTTCAGAAATGGCTGAGCAGTATCAAGAGGAGTAACCTGGCATAACTATAGCAAATCTTTAAGAAGTCTCATTTCCAGACACATGATTGGGAGACTACCTAAGAAAGGTACTTTCCTTCATAGAAACTTCTTTAGTTGAGAAATATACACGCAGCTTTTAAAATGTAAATGCACTAGGCTTGAGAGATAAGTATTCTTTGTTGCAAAAGCATTCAAAATCTTGCTAAGTATACAAATGGAAAGTGTATTTCAGTACCTTTAAAGTATCAGGCAGCATCTTCTGTAGTTTCTTCTCCCCTATGACACAGAAACACTGTTGAAGCATTTCCTTTTTGTCCCCAATGTAGAAACTGACAGGTTTAAGTGACACTGTGAGATCTAATCCTCCTTCTTCTATATCACTGGGTTGTTCAGCTTCTTCCACTTTTTCTCCAGAGAGTACATTGCATTTCGTTTCCTAAAATCAAAGAAGGCACATTTTCTAGTGAATGAGAGAAGACAAAAACTTACAGCTTCACTCGTGCTTGCAATAATTTTCCCTTCATAAATGCAACGCACATTTTAATGTGGACTTCTCAAATTCCAGTACTTCATATTGCAAGGTAACTGCATTGCAGAAGTTACACTTTTTATTATTGAAAACATTATTGTGCTAGGTTTTTTTTTAAAGCTTCAGGAAGTTAAAAGTACTCATAAGTATTAACTGAAAAATATTATCTGAAAATATTTAGCTGGTGCTTACACATGAAAGCATACTTTAACGCAGAAGAAATCCATCTGATTACTGGGCAATTAAATAATAAAATTCATCATTTACAGCTACCCTGCTAAGACACAAATTGGTATACAATTCCCTGTGTGGCAGAGTTCTCACAGAATCGAAGTGGGCTTTGTATTAGAAAATACATCCTCCATACATCAGTGGAGGACCTCTAGAATCTAGAATTCTAGTTTTAGAAAAACTAATTAAAAACAAACAAACAAACAAAAACCAAAAACAAAACACACAAAAAACCCCACCCACAACCAAACCAAACCACCAGCCAGAAATCTATTTTGTCAGCCTTTGAATTCACTTAGGCGTGCATGTCACAACCATATTTTGCACACCAACAAATCCTTGAAAAGCCTCACAATGCCACAAGTATGAGAACCACGACTGGGGCCACGCGAGCTTGCAGGCCACATCTCTTACACCTGGAAAACACAGACCGGTGTTCCCGGGATGCGCGCCATGGCTCGGCCTGCCCCAGCCGGTGCTGTGCCGTCTCCGCCGCCGGCCCGGCCGCTCCCTGCAGCCGCACACCGACCAGCGCGACCGAACCCGGCCCTTCCCGCAGCCAGCCCACGGCAGGGACAGCAGCCAGGCCTCTGCCGCCGGGACACGCGATCGGGACGCGCCCGGGAAGGCAGAGGCGGCACGGCACCGGCCAGATCCCGCGACTCCGCCCGCGCTACCTCCAGGGCACCGTGGCTGGACTCGGTGCTCCGCCGCTTCCTGTCGCTGCCCTCCGGCCCCGGGGCTCCCTCCGGGCAGCAAGAACGCGAGCGGCGCCGCTTCTTCTCCTTGGAAGACTTCCTGCCCGGCATGGCCGCGCCGCGCGGACGCCGCGCGCCGCCACACGAGCGCCGCTTCCGGCGGGACTGGCGGGCAGCGGCCCCTGCCGGCCTCGCGCTCGCGGACTGGGACGGACGCGCCGTCAATGTACGGGGAATGGCTCGGGGTTAGCGAGGCCAGCGTAAAACTGGAGCCACACGCGGGCACGCCACCTGTTCACACAAATATCGGTGATCTAGGGCCTAGAAAACACGTTTTAGGAGGAGCAGCTGACGGAGCTGGAGTGGTTTAGTCTCCAGAATGGGAGGCTCAGGCTGACCCCAT
The DNA here is from genome assembly GCA_013396995.1 of Dicaeum eximium. Taxonomy (NCBI): domain Eukaryota; kingdom Metazoa; phylum Chordata; class Aves; order Passeriformes; family Dicaeidae; genus Dicaeum; species Dicaeum eximium. The sequence continues at coordinate 100,384 of VWZP01008445.1, read as the reverse complement.
CGCTCTCTAGAGCTCCCTGAAAGGAGAGTGTAGTGAGGTGGGCGTCNTGCTTTAATGGTTCAATGGTTACAGTAATCTTGGGTGGATGGTGGACTTGATGATTACTTAAAGTTCTCTTCCAACGTTCATGATTCTACGATGATTCCACAGTTCTATCCTCTGTAACTACTGTTTAATCCCGACCTTTTCCCTGACTTTCAACCTGTTTCAATGGTGCAAGGACCAGCATACTCCTACCTTGGCAGCTGTTCTGCCATTGCAAATAACTTTGGAACAACAACAGCTTTTTCCATGATACTTAATGAGTACTGGAGAAGTTGTTTTTTTTTTTTTTTTTATGGGATGCAAACAATTAGGAATTGCAGCACAGAAGCCTGTTAAAAGCAGGTGACTGCTCTGTGCAATTCACTAAGACATTGATCAGCTTTCTGCCACCAACAGGATTAGTTACAGAGGGAACTCAGTCTATTATCCTACAGAGGTTAGTCAAAATTAAAGACTAGTGCAGACAAATGTCCATAATTTTACACAGAGAATTTGTATTAAAAATCTCCTTTACTGTGCAAAGATATGCAATAATTTTCTTCTTTATTTAACATAATGGAATGTCTGTTCTTTTGTGTCTTCTTTCTTTCCCAGATTCAAACATGTTGCCATCCAGTTTGTCCATATTGGGTTGGATCTTCAAATGGGAGGTACTGGCCCATTTAGGTAGAGGTCTGCTGAATGCAAGTTGTACAAAGCTACTAGTATCAAAAGTGATGTGGGCAGATAATACATATTGCATGGGCTGACACCGTTTTCAAAAAAATTAGAATCATCAGCTAAGTATCATCAGTTCTTTTTTCAGCACGTGTGATTCCCTGCAGAGGTGGATAGTATCAGAGTTAGTCCTGATAAATCTATGTTGTTAAGATTACCAGGATAGGTGGGAATAGATGCTCATATTTATCATCAGCAAATAACAGCCTCAGCATACTCTGAAAGTGGCAGAGGTAATGTAATTATGAAACACTCAGGAGAGGTCTAAGTTTGGGATGAAAATGGGATCCCTTGGGCAACTATAAGGAAAATAAAAAGTTTCATAGTGTATGCTTAGGCATGCAAATTGTGTTTTACATAAATGCAGAATACAGAAGCTAAGTGGGCTGTTAATAAAAATATTTGTAACAATATTCTAATTTATGTGCCCACAGGGTTCAAATTCTGCTGTCAAAAAGGGGTCGTTCATACTTTAAACTGTTTTTTTAACGCATTTTGTACAGACCAACACATGTGTCATGAACATTGCAAATTTATCTTTGCAACTGGAAAGTCTAGAAACAAAATCTCCCACCAAATCTGTAACCTCAATCTCTACAGTGAATAAGCATCAAAAAACCACCAGAAGAATAGGACATCTGAAAACACCCAGATACTCTTCATGTTTCAACAGCTGCATATGGCATCTTGTTGCCAAACATTTAATTTCACAGGCTATTCAGTACACATTTTGAAAAGATGGGAAACATCTACTATTCCTAGACTTCAGATTTGTTGATTGTTCAAGGAGAAAGAGACAAAAAGAGGCAAGCTATTGCAGTATATAGTAATGGATCACATTCAGCTAAGAAGCTTAACCAAGTATTTTTAAACAAAAATCTTCACATGAATGAAACCAGCATGTTGTAACATTTCCTAAAGCATTTGGAGTTGTCTCTGTAGTACTGATCTATGTTAAGACTCCTCCTGTAGATTATTATAGCATATTACATTATAAAAAAGTCAATGCATCCAATGATTCATGAATATATAGTTCAGTGTACAGTGCTTTTAATGAAATACATTTGCAGACTGAAGTTAGTCTATTTCTGGCTGTAGCCTGAACACAACTGAGTAATTAACATGGCTTAATTAGGTCCTGATATGAGCAAGGTGCATCATCATAACAGACATTACAGAAACCTTGCAATAGATTAGCCCAATTTATGTTCCTGCAGTCTTCTTTTATCTTAGAAAGTACAGCAGCTGGTGTTGACATCAGTCAGTTTTGACTCCTTATTTAGTTCCTTAGGAAGGCATTTTATATTTGTCCTGAGTTTTGGTCTAAGTAGATCTGAAGTTTTTCCACTTTATAAAACCTGAGCCATGCCTAACAACGATGCTTTAACCTGAGATGCTACTGTGCGCTGTTGGCTTCTATCTCAGAAAAAAAGAATTGTGTCATCTACTGAGAGACTTTGAATTCTTAGCAGAAGACACAGCTTTTCTTCAAGGGGCTCTTGAAATCTCTCAAGCATACTTCAACTATTCCCTGATAAATGAAATCAGGAGCTCTTAGCACACAGAGCAACTTATTCAAAATGTAGACTGTAGATAGCAAGCCAGCTCCCAGTTGTGTGCCAGGCACATAATTGTTTTCAATGGCCTCTGGTCTCAAAAGACTCTACTGTGGACCTCACGTCTGGCACGCTTCCTCACTAGATTTAGCATTCTTTCACTGCAAGGGAACTTCCTTCTGCTCACATTCCTAAGGCATTCTTCTTATTGGTGATCCCAGCAGCAGATTGTGCAGTACCCTTACATGCATTTGTGTGTTTATGTATGTGGATGCTGACATGAACCACAATGGAGTTCTAAACAATGCAATTTAAAAGCAAAAGCAATTCCCCACTCCCTGTTTCCTCAGATGATGCTAGATTGTGGAAGGGTTGGTATCACAGTACTCTGTGGCAGCAGGTATCTTTCTCTCCAAACAATCCTGGCCTGCTTTGTTTATCTCGCCTAAACACTTAGTGCTGCAGTCCCCAGATGGATTTTTTGCCTCATCATTTCTCTGCAAATTTAAGTGAATTTTGAAATATCTTTTAATATACCATTTATTTGGAGTTGCCAGAGTATGTTTATTAATATAAACATTAATTTTTGGTTTGGGAAATTCATAACAATTTTCACGTAAAGAGATAATCTGTAACAGAGCAATCCCACAATAATAAAACAAAAATATTAAGACAAGTATAATTTCTTAAAATAGCACAGGTACAAACACAGTTGAAGAGCACAACATTAGAAAGCTGAAGCTTCAAGAACAATTGTATAGTAGGCAACCAAAATTCAACAGACAGGCACATTATTTCACAGACATGTTTCCTAAAGGTAGCTTCTTAGATGATTTCCCAGCAAGGGGTTCATCTATCAAGCAACGTAAATCACAATTTGATGGACTGCCTCATATATGAACCTCCAGTGGATCAAATCAGAAAATGTGTGACTCAGACCATGATCAGGACAGTGAGGGTATTTATCTGGAAATTCATCCAAAGTGTAACTGTGTGTGGATGAAGTGTACAAGTGTGCAACTAAAGATCTGAGAGATAAAGTTTGCTGGAAGCAGTGTAACTCAGTTCAGGTAGCTGGAGCAAAACAGAAGTTAAGAGCTCTTGGTCACAAAATTCTTCACATCTGGCATAGACAACATAGGCAGGTATCATGGGATGTGGAGGTCATGTGCCAGAAGTTTGCCCCTTTTTATTTTCTTGTTTCCCATTCTATTAGTCTAATGAAAAATGCAATTTAAACATTGTCCCTCTTCACTTCATCTTAATTCTAAACCCATTTGTTGCAACACTTGCAGTAGTAGAAAATAGCATTTCCCTTTTGAGTTGAGCATCTTAGATCTGCTGGAATAAGCTGCAAAGTATTACTTGATCTTTTAACAGTCACCACAGTTATGAAGTTAAAGCTACTTCATAAAACTTGACTTAAAATTTGTGCAGTTTACAACAGAGTATTTCAGTTGTAAAGGACCTGACCACTTCTGGACTGATCAAGATGGAGAGCCTCTTGCCAAGGACATTGTCCAAATGCCTGAAACACTGACAGGCAGGGTACACTGACCACCTATAGGAAGCTTCTTCAAGCTTCTACTGCCCAATCTCTCCTCTGGACGTAGATTGCTCTCCCACTCTTCAAGATGGGAGAGCAATCTACCTTTTTAAAAAATAATCTAGATTTTACAACATGGAGTAAGACACCTGCTACTAACTAGTGGAGTATTCCTGTCCTTAAAAATTAAAAAGTCGAGTTAAAGGCTTCTCTAGAAGTTCATGCCACTTTACAAGCTGCGAGACACAAATTTATGTGTGAAGCACAACATTCATATGACAGGTAGAGGTTCTACCCCTCAAAAAGTCATCTAGCTCTAAGGTTAAAAAAGGTTAGAGTTATCTAAGTTAAGTTTCAAAAGGAAGTAGAGAAAGCTGATGAAAAATTTCCTTACCAGGCTATTTGGCAAGGGTTAATATTAACTAATGTTAATTAATAAGCTTGTGAAATGCACTGTTGAACTTAGGGAGATCTCAGGGCCCCTCATCTGCTGAAAAATAACCCACAGTCAAGAAACAGGCTAATCATGCTGAAACACAGAATGTGATTGGGGTGGGTGTTGGAGTTGACAGTCACTAAATAACAGCCATTTCCTACCTTTCTGTCTGGATGACGTATAAGTACTGATATGGTTTGACTTCATGGTGATCTATTTTTATCTGAGCAATGTCAGGACTCCTTGCACAGCTCCTGTGCACTGATCCCTTCAGAAAAGCAGTCCAATGACAAACAGTGAAAAAAGTTTTATTTGTTCTGTATCTTGACACAAGTCAAGTGTAATTAATCCACAGTATTTTCCCCAGTATAGTCTGTCATAAAATATGAACAAAAGCATCTTTTTTTTCTGCATACATTGTCTTCCAAGTGCTAAGAAAAAAATATTAAAACAGATTAAGAACAAACCTGCAGCATTCTTTTACTTTAGCTGGTTCTGATACAGAGGCATACTTTTTTATTTGAGAATCAACTCCCAGAGACTTAGCTAATTGCACTGCATTTGTATCATCACTGATTAGCGTCCCAAGAGCCACAAGCAGTCTAAAAATGGCTTCAAGATCTTGAACAACTTCCATAACTGTGCTGATTACTGATAAACATTGAGCTTTGCCCTCAACGTTGTTGACTTTATGTAAACATACAGCATAGTTCAATGTCAGTGTGGCCAATGCAATGTGGATGTTCTTATTATTGCCTGATTTTGTTTCTATTGCTTGTGTCATTATTTCATCCCTCTGTTCCATCATGAGCTTCTGGCCTGCATGGCTCACAAAACAATTGCAAAGAGCTCTAAGTGCCAACAGCTGGTTTGCTTGTTTGCCTTTAGGATTCAGAAATTTAAGGAGAAGGATGATAAATTGTACGTGCTCCTTTTCACTGCAGAAGTTTTCATTCACAGTGGGATGCCTGACAGACAATCTAAGAATGTCTAGAGCTGGAAAGACAATATCTAAGAAACAAAACAAAACAGAATTTTAGTATTAATACTGCATTACATGTAAATTTATCAGTGACTTCCTTTCAGATGCAGACCTCCTTAGCCCTGCAGGTTTGGGAACAGACAGTAATAGTTTCATGCATAAGTAAAGCATAAATTGCTTCACATTTATAAAGACAAATATTGACAAATCCATTCTAGTAATGCTTCAATTATCATACAAAAAATGCATAATCCTTAATTTAGCATTAACATAGCACTTTGCAGAAAATCTTAAAATTGTTCATAAAATTTCTAATTGATAACACTGAAGGGAAGCACAGGATACGGTAACTAATCGAAAAAAGTCTCTGAAAGCTGAAAGTTCATTGTCTGAACACCCCTGCATAGAACACGTCTCCCTTTGTCCTCATTCCATAACTCACAGTACAGTATAGCTGCAAAACTGCTTACAGGAAAAGAAAATAAAGAATATGTTCTCAACTGATGAGCTGGAAATCATTGTAAGGAAACTGAACTGAAGGCTTGTAGTGTCTCTCCTTTCCCAAATTCTGAATATATCCAGCTCCTTGGATCTACCACTAGTATTCAGTGCTTACCATCAAATCAAAGCTGAATCTGCCCAACTACTTACAGAGGTTTTTCCTGCAGCTATGCAGAATCTTCAGAATTAATGCTTCTTACAATACAAGGAGTCTGGAGGTATGACATTGGCCATCACCAGCTCCTTGTTATGCAAAACAGTTTGATTAAGTGATATTATAAAATGAGCATGAATTTTTAATACTAAAATGTTCTTCCCATTAGTAAATCTCTAACTGCAATTTTAAGAAAGCAGTTAATTTTAACCATTCTTAGATATTTGTATATGCAATTATTATGTATAATTTTTTCCAGATTGTGCTGTAACAACCAAAATAGTTTTTCCAATCCATCAGTGCTAACAATACATTAATATATGTAATTATATCACCTCTGCTTATTATGTAATTATATCACCTCCACTTTCAGCATGTCATTTCACTAATGTAGTTTTGATCATATAGCCTAGCATCAGTAACTTCTTCTCTACCATATTAAACAGGAACTACTTTTGATTTTTTTTTTTCCATAATTATGCCCATAATTTCATCTCTCATTTGGTAACATCTTAGGATGCCAAGTTCAACAAGTCTCACACCTTTTTGAGGATGGCCCTGCTAATGAAATAATCATAACTGATTTTTATATCAAGTTTCTCCTTCATGTTTATTATTGTGTCAACAAAACCCGACAACCAATTACCAAATTTGCCCCTGAAGCTGATCAGCGCTGTTAGCATGTTTTAGTCATCCTCTCCTTTCTACTTGGACTATCAAGTTTTTGGGACAGACTCAGTGTAACATGCAGCATGACAAGACTTTTCATTCATGGTGAAGTACTGATGAGATGATGTATAAAACAATTGCAAGAGTTTACCTTCTGGCCAGTTAACTGCTCTCCATAAAGTCTGAAGTTGCTGTGCTGTAGGTGTTTCTGAGGAGGTATTGCATGTTGCAGACAGTAACTTTTCTAGGACTATCAAGTCATCTTCAGTAAGCTTATGTTCTTCAGCTGCACTGCCATTAAGTTCCTTCAATTTGCCTGTAATAGAAGAGGCACAACTTTCCAAAACTAGAATGTCACAAATAGAGATCTCAATTGAAATGCTACAAAAGCACTTCGTAAATAAGTAACAACTAACGAAAGTGAGTGTTTTTTGGGGGTCAGATTTTTAAATGCTTTTTTCCAATTTGATTATTTCTAATTTCAAGTTTTTAATTATCACAATGATTGCTACTATTAATTCCACTTTAACAGTGCAACAGAAAGATTCAGAATTTGTAGAAAAATTTTAGAAAATGCCCACATAAAGATAAAAATGCAGAAAAGAGTCATAAGAACAGCAGAACTTTCATAACTGAGATATAATTTCTTTTTGCTCTTTTCTCTTATTAGGGGATAAAAACAATAAAGGAACTGTATGTTCTTAGTGTGATCACAATTTTTTTATTTTTATTTAAATCACGTGATCATATATTGCTTATGACATGCTATATTCAATCTCCAGTGCGATTTAAAAATCTAACTATTAGATTAATGTAATGGATCTAGCATTAAGGATAGGTTTTTTTAAAAACCTCAGTTAGCCAAGTTACTTCAAAAACATTTTTAAAAAATCCTTGATATTAAAACACTGACCCAGTATCTGCGTAGGATTGGCCTGGTCAAAGGTGACAGCATCCTTCTTCGGAAAATAAATATTTTCAACTTTAGCTGCAGTTGATTGGTAGGCACCCATTCCTACAGAAGGGCAATACAGAGCATTCAACAGTGTACCAAGGTGTCTGACACAGAACGATGTCCTAGCAGTAACTCTCTACTGCTGGATATTACTCAGAAATATGTCTTTTGAAAAAAACTGAAAGCAATACCTTCACAAACTGTTCCCCCCTCATGCAAAAATTTACAAGTTGAAATTATTAACAGTTATTTCTTAATTATGTGAACTAAATACACATTCACTTGTAGCAATGGCTTCTGTAGTTAACACATGAAAATGGCAAGGGTCTTTTTAGAAAAAAATATCCTTTCTGCCCCTGAAATCTCGTATTTTTATTATTTTCATAATGAAAGTGTTTACGTATTAAAAGATTTGCAGATATGACCAAGTTATGGCACATGCAATAGTTGCCTGAAATTTTTTTTTTAAGGAGAAATAAACAGCTTTTATCAACTCCTATAATGATTTCTTAAACTCACAGGTGATTTAGTGGTTGATATTGTGTAATGCCCATTAACTATATATCAGTTTCTCTGATCAACAATATAACTACTAGGAGATCAATAATCCTCTCATATTATTATATATTTTAAAGCTTCTGTGCATGATTTCTGCATGTAAAGGAAAGCTCTGTTATCTCTATTCTACCAATAATTTCAGAATATAAGCAGCTTCAATCTGCTATTTTTAATAAAGTATGAATTTGCATCAATGCAGAATTCATGTCAGAGAAAAAAAACAAACCTAAAGATCAGGAATATTTTTCACTGGCAGACATTGTCTCTTACCTGTAAATGGATCAACCCCACCCACTGGAGGTACTGCATTTGATGCTGAACCAGGGACATAGCGACCAGCACCTAACAAAGATGTTAAGTTTTTAAACACCACCATCAACAGAGGTAACATATACCTGTATTTAGTTACTACTTTTCAAACAAGACTATTAAAAGGGATTATTCAGCACTAAAGGAATTACAAAGTGGTGTTCAACACTTCTTTAAGGATTAAATCTATGCCTCTGTGAGGGTGTTGGTGATGATGGCATCCACAAGCTAAGAGGGCCCACAGCTGGGAGACACTGTGTCATGATCTCTGGCACCCACAGTGCAGAGGGCCTCAGCACCTCAGATACCTTATCCATGACAAGCTCCAGCAGGAGGGCACACTGCCCTGGCCTTGACTTTTTCCATGCTTGGGCCTCGAGTGGTCTCTCCTGTGGGAGGTGGACTCTTGTTCTGAGGCCTCAGTGAGGCCTCCATCTTCAGAGACCACAGAGCCACAAAAGCCATGGAGGAGAAACAGGTAGACACAGAAAGACTGTCAAGGTTGGGAAGATTGAAGGCTGTGAGTTTTTGTAACAGCACAAAGGCTTCTGCTCTACGTGTAGATCTGCAACTGCAGAACAGGCAGTGTTTGTCCTCACCTGGCACTGGTGAGGACAAACACCCAGCAGCAATGTGTTAAGAGCCAGCTGAGACTGCACCTCATGTCTGCAAAAACAGGAAAGGCAAGCAGCAGTAATGGAAGCAGAGTAACCTCCTGCAGAGTAGGGAGGCACCTGCCTATCCGTATGGCCTGGTAACTTGGGAGGCGTGTGTCTGCTGGGGGCAAGGCTTCAGGATCCCACAGAGAAACTGCCAAGCCTTGCCTGGCATTCAGACTGTTACCCTGCTACTCCTCCACGTGGCCACCAATGGTTTTGCCACAGATGTCCTGGAGGATATCAAGAGTGATTAGAGAGTTCTGAGAACAAGGATGAAGAGTGCAAGGCATTTCTTTGTTACTCTGAACAAAGCAAAAATGCTTGAATAGAAATGGACTCATCAAGTAGGTATGCAACTCACTGCATGGCTGGTTTTGCAGACAAGACTTTGGCATCAACTGATTACAGGAACCTCTTTGGGGAGCAAGAGCTACTAATCAGGAATGGAGTAAGTCTGTCAATGCAGGGCTGGAACTGGGAATGTCTTTGCAAACAAGGTTGATAAACAAGTGAGGAGGACTTTACAATAGCTATACCAGTGAGCATCAGAATCTAAAATACAGGGTGGATGGTACCAATAAAGATCATGTAAAAAAACAAGTAAAAATGAAAATAGAAAACTACCTCTAAGAATATACCTCATCTTGTGTGGTTCATGCGTAGGAAGTCTAGCAAAACTAAAGGTTTAGGTCCTTACCCTTCTGCTGTAGCAGACAGAGTGACATGAGGCAGACCCAACAGCAGAGGGCTTCCCTCTACTGAACGGATCTCAGTATGCTTTGCAATGGCAGGGCCCACCTTACCAGGCTGTTCCACACTACTGCCCCAAACAGAACTGCAAGAAACAGCTGTCTGAGGCTAAACACGGAATGCAACAGAACATGACTCACATTTGTATCTTAAGGGCTAGCCAGACCGATACAGATTTTACATTACCTGTAAATGGGTCTGCCCCAGGTATTGTACTCGATCCAGATGAAGAGCCTGGAACATAGCGTCCAGCACCTAGTCAAACAGTGAGAAAATCAATGGCTATTAAACACACCTTGATGTTATTAAAATCTAGAGAGGCGTAACAAAGCTAGTGAAAGGTCTGGAGTGCCTATCCTATGAGGAATGGCTCAGGGAGCTGGGGTTGTTTAGCCTGCAGAAGAGAAGGCTCAGGGGACACCTTACGTCACTCTACAACTCCCAGAAAGGAGGCTGTAGCCAGCTGGGGATTGGCCTCTTCTCCCAGGCAACCAGTGACAGAAGGAGGGGGCATAGCCTTAAATTGCACCAGGAGAGGTTGGACATGAAGAATTTCTTCACAGGAAGGGTGACTAGATGTTGGAATGAGCTGACCAGGGAGGTGGTGGAGGTGTTTAAGGGAAGACTGGATGTGTGGCACTTAGTACCATGGTCTAGTTTGACATGGAGGTGTTCAGTCACAGGTTAGACTCGACCTCAGAGGTCTTTTCTAACCTAATTGTGACAGATACCTTATCCATGACAACTGCAGTGCCTATGACACCTGCAGCTCCCAGAGTTACATATAACCTGACAAGCCCGTACTCCCATTTCCAGCCCCTTGCACAAAAAAGATTTAGCTCAATTATTTTAATGCTATTTTCTTCTTAAATTTGTCTTTGTGAAATTTATGTATTTCACTCAGTTTTGATTAATTCTCTGGCTAAATTTTTGTATTTTATTAATCACATTACAGCATCTGGCACTTCTTGTATGAAAACTGGACCTTTCTTTCACTGGAGAAAAAAAAAGACTAGACTGAAAAATACAACTGGCTTGATTAGAATTTTGCTGAAGATTCTTTTTTTTTTTTTTCCCCCAGAAATATCTGTGCCTTTGCCCTCAATCACTTAAGGATATGAAAGAATCTGTAAAAGAAGTTCAAGAGCAACAACAATGAAGTCGGTCTGGGCAGACAGTTCTATGAGGTTCAACAAGGCCAAATGCTGGGTCCTGCCCTTGGTCACAACAAGCCCGTGCAGAGATACAGGCTGGGGGCAGAGTGGCTGGAAAGTTGCCCAGCAGAAAAGGATCAGTGCTGATCATAATCTGCCTGACCATGACCTATGAGTGTACCTATGTGGCCAAGAAGGACAATGGTATCTTGGCTTTCATCCCAGCAGGAGCAGGGCACTGACTGTCCCTCTGTACTTGGCCCTGGTGAGGCCACATCTCAAATCCTGTGATCAGTCCTGGGCCCCTCACGACAAGTAACACATTGAGGTGCTGGAGCAAGTCCAGAGAAGGTCAATGGAGCTGGTGAAGAGTCTGGAGCACAGGTCTTAGAAGCAGCTAAAGGAACAGAGGGTGTTTGAGAAGCAGAGAAGTAGATAAAGGATTTAAGTGGTGCAGGTGGACCTTACTGCTCTCTACGACTACTTGAAAGGTATTAAGGTGGGGGTCAGTCTCTTCTCCCAGTAACAAATGACAGGATATGAAGAAATGGTCTCAAGCTGCACCAGGACAGGTTTAGATTAGATATTAGGAAAAAGTTCTATACTGGAAGGGTGGTTAGGGATGGAATAGGCTACCTAGGGAAGTGTATGAATCATCATCCCTGAAGTATTCAAAAAACTATGTGGATATGGCACCTGGGGATATGATTTAGGGGTGAACATGGAAGAGGTCAATTAATGGCTGTACTCAGTATTTTTAGAGGTCTTTTCCAATCTTAATGATTTATGATTCTATGACAATGAAATGGACTGAAATGTTCTGACAGAACAACCACGGCCAGAGGATGGTGATCAGTGCAACAGCATCTACTGGAAGCTAGCCACTGGGGATGTACCCCAGGGGTCAGTACTGCATCCAGTCCTGCTCTACATCTTCACTAATGATGGTGTGGAAGATCAGTCAGAGTGCATCCTCAGCAAGTGTGCTGAAGATACAAAACTCGGGGGAGTATCTAATGTCATCATGTAAGTTTAAAATACTTACCTGTAAATGGATCTGAAAACTGATTACTTGTACTCAACAGGGTTTGCCCCTTAGTGTTGTCCATAATAAACTTGGCCACCTGATCCAGAAACATAGGATTGAGATCATTCTTTTGCAGGAAGTTGTATGCAGTCAGCCAAGGATCATCAGTGATGTTATATGGCAGTTTGTAGGAAGGCCCATTTTCATTTACATCAATGGTAAAAACATAATCATATTCCTTTAAGTGGAATAAAAATACAAACACATTAGAAGTCTTCCAGTACTTTTTACATAATGATGTATTAAATGCAGTCTAACAGTGGCCCAAGCCTAAGCCTAAAAACACTGAAACTTACAGAACATCTCAGTAATACTCTCTTGAGAGACTGCAAGTAAACATTTGCTGATTAAGGGTAAACACTAAACATTACTTAGCAACAGCCAAAACATCAGTGTGTTATAACACTGTCACTATACTATATCCAAAACACACAGCCCTGTACCAGCTGCTAAGAAGAATATGAACTCTGTCTCAGCCAAAACCACGACAGACTTAATTGAGCCTGTATTTTCCAGAATTCTCTGGTCAAGAAAAGCAGAGTAAAACAATGAATGATGATAATGTGTGTACTGATATATTACAAAATAAAGATGCATCATTTCATGGACACCTCTGGCTCCCTCCAAAGGTATAGAGCAATGCCTCAAGAAATTTCAGTCTTAAAAGCACACTTCTAATGCTAGCAAAGGATTTCCTAATGTTTCTTTAAAATCTGTGAGTGAAAATCAGTATATTGGAGGCATTTCTTCTGTGATGAACCCTGACAAGCTTTTCTGTGTATATTTCAGTAAAGGAAATATTTTTCAGTTTATATATCTTTAGGTCAGCTTACCTGTCTTTAGGTTCAATAGTTACTACAGAGCAGTACAGAAGGCCTGGTACCTAATATTTTAAATAAGCCTTGCATTATAAATTATAAAGTTCATTTCCTTTGGGAAGAATATTAAAACTAACTTCTCAAAGTATTAACAATACATACAATTGAACTTAACAATTTCTCTACTAATGGTTCACCTTTCTCCAAAATAATTTGTGTCCACTGGCTTGCTTATTTTAAAAAATGTGTTTCATAAGGAATAACATAAACTGTACTTACTTATACTTCTACTTCTGAAATAAAAGGTAACAAAAAAGTACCCGTTTTCTAAATTGTATTTTATCTAAACAAAGACCAGTTACTTAGGAAAGAATTAAACAAATTAAAGTTTGCATATACCTTTCCTTCAAATAAAACTTTTCCAGATGTTTGTTGTGTGGCTCCGGAAGAACCAACAACATCGCCGATTTTTATCCATCTTCCTTCACTAACACTCCATTGATATGCTTCTACTTTCCCATTATCTTTAATAAGCCGTGTCTGTCCGTCTCTTGTTCCTATAGGCAGGAGTTCAAACAATTTCAAGGATATGATTTACTTTAGGAGAGAAAAATATTCAAATGGTGCTCAGCATTAAAAATTTTAAAATAGGTTAACAACACTTGAAGTAACGGCACAGGAATTAAGTAGATACATATTACAGTTTAATCTCAGATGGCAACTAAGCACCACACAGACTGGCCTTGTGGTTAGGATGCAGGAAGGAATCAGATGAATAGAAGTGAAAAATTTGGGCATTGAGATACAGTTAAAAAGGCAAGTCAAAAACCATGTGCACAAGGAAAGCAAAATAAGGAATTCATACACCACTTCCCATGGGCGGGCAGGTGTTCAGCTGTGTCCAGAGGAACAAGGCTCCATCAGGCTCAACAGTTCTTTGGAAACACCATCATTCCAAACATCCCTCCCACTTCCTTCTTCTTCCCCCTAGTCTATATCCTGAGTATAATGCCGAAGGGTATGAGCTGTCCCTTGGGTCAGTTGGGGTCAGCTGTCCCAGCTCTGTCCCCTCCCAGCTCCTTGCACACCCACAGCCTTGTCACTGGTGGGATGGGTAAGGAGCTGCAACGGCCTTGACTCTGTAAGCCCTGATCAGTAGTAATAAAAACATCCCTGTGTTATCAAACCCTGTTTTCAGCATGAATCCAAAACACAGCCCCACAATAGCTACTATGGAGAAAATCAACTCTATCTCAGCAAAACCCAGACAAAATACTACATCTCACAACAAGTATAACAGTGCTCTTAATGAGCATTTTACAATTATGGTAATGGTTATCTGCCAGCAGACTAAGTGGCCAAACCAATATTTAGTTCAAGTACTTCAGAAGTTTATAATCTCAGTGAGATGACAATTAAGAAGGGTGATATTCTCCCATAGTCTCACAAGATGCAAAGTTTCATATGGGTATAAGATCTACACCACTTCCTGATCATAACCAAGGGCTGAAGTCACCGGTTACTTCACCATGAGAAAAAGTATTTGTCTGTTTAAGAATAATGTTTACTACTGCTTCTACTGCACTCTCAAGAACCTATTAAGTACCTACAAAGTGTAAACTGAGACCATCAAGACTATTTCTCAAGCCAAAAGCTAAAGCAGAAAATTTGCATTTACTACATTTTTAGGCAAAAAACTGCATTCAGTACTCCTTTTACAAATTGCCTGTTTCACGTCCTCTTGGTACATCTGGCAGAACAGATAGAAAACATCTCAAATATACTGTAGCATCAATTCCACCTTTTTCTAAATTATCTCATAGCAGAATAAAAAAACCCCAAAAACCAAAAAACCTTGAGTCCTGTTTTCAAAAGAATCCATGAAAGGATACTAGAGCAAAATTAAGCCGTTTCCTTCAGTAACCCTATTGAAAGGGATTAAAGCTTTAAGTTCGGAAACCATAAGAACTTTCAATACCCCAAACCAAGATTTGGAGGCACCTCTAACATGACAGAAGTACAAGAACTTACCAGGATCCTTAAGGTGTTCTCTTCCAGGGAGGTCATCAGCATTGATATCTCCTAAATCACCAGTTTTAGGGTCAATGGATGCTTGGGCAAGCTCGTTTTCAAAAGCTTGAATCTCCTCAGCACTTGCTGTACGTTCCAAGGACTCTGTAAACACCCTTATAATTCCATCACTGAATGGACAGAAAACATTCAAACAGAAATACTATTTTAAATATCACAATGACTGCATAAATTCTAGTGGTGACTTGTATGTCACAAGAAACCATCACTATTTCTAATTACCCCTCCCAATTATTGTGATGAAAGGAATTCACTCTCATAGTAAAACCACAGAGAAGGAACCGAGCAGGTAACCCTGTCTTCGGTATAATTTTAAAATCAAGATACAACATGCCTATCAAAAGGGTTCTTTATAATGTGCTTACTCAATTTATTCTCTCTATTCATGATTTACCACATTTCCAAGCACACGCTTAAATTTAACACACACACACTTTGATGGCTTTATTTTTAAATATAAATGAAACCAACATTCAAAATGATGCTGGCAATTTCTTAAAGGATTTGGATCTACAAGTATATTGAAAGTAAAACTTGGATACCTTGCACCAACGACGATGTCACCATTGTCTAAGACACAGCAACACCATACAGACTGAGCCGGGAGTCTGATTGTTTGAGCACATTCCCCTTGTTTCCAGATTCTAAGAGATCTATCCTCTCCAGTAGTTACAAAATCTGAAAATAAAAAGATATTAAGATTTTTGAGGTATATTTTTAGCATACTGTGATAGCGGATGCCATTTTCAAACTGGGTATCTAAAAACCACAACAGTAAAAGAACCTTTCTGCAATTTAGTACTTCTCTCAATTACAAGTAGAGAGCAAAAAGAAAACCACTGTTCGCTTGTCTTCTAAAAAAATCCTAAGTGCATAAACTGCAGATTAAGCAGCCAGACAGTAAATAAAACTGTGCCCAAGACAAAGAAAGATCTCTTCATCCTTTAAAGAGCTTGAACAATTTTGTAATCATCATAGTTTCATCTTGCACTATACTTGCATAGGTTCACATTTGTTTCAAATTGAGTTTTGGAAGGTAAGCCTGCTTTATCAGAAAACACACATAAAGCATTTTTGAAAGTCTACAAATTCCTCAATGAGGAATTTTAAGGCATAGGAGGTCTACAATATATGCATCGACCCATATACCTGCACTTTACCTGTTGAACAAATGTGCAAATGTCCCATACACCACACAAAGGTCAATTATTTAGAATTTATTCTGCAGCTGGCTCAACAGTTAGTTCTGAACCTCTAAATCTCTAAGTCTGAAAACAAATGTAATTAAGCCTCATACATAAAATTCTTAACCTAAACTACATATAATGCACATTGTCAAAGTATCTAAATTTACATTATCTCAAACTGGCATGCCACACATTACTATTTTACTACTCTGCAACAGCACTGAAATACAGGTGGCAGCTAAGGCAATAGTTTTGCCTACTGCCTCATCTAAGTTTAACTTAAGCCTTCAATTAGCCCTAACCCAGGACCTTTTAACCTACATACTGCCAGAGAAATTTTGACAGCAGTGCAACTTGGAGTCAATCTCAATGTCTTTTATTACTTATTTACAGTAGGTGTAAGAAAAAAATTAAATGCTGCCGGTGCTCTTTAGCTGTGGCAGAGCCACAGAACATCAGAACACACACCCTGTCATTTTGAAGAATGTTGTGTAACCACCAGGAGGTAATCCTACCTTTACATCGAGGGAAGACAGAGATGCTGTATATATAATTTGTATGTCCATAATACACCTGCAGACATTCGCCAGAGATCTGCCATCTTCGAACACTGGCGTCATTAGCACAGGAAAGGAACTCCATTTCACTGAGAATAGCTAAACCTCTCACACAATCTTCATGTCCTTTACAAAAGGAAGAGAAAATTTTAATGCAATTATTGTCTCCATTAGCAGCAGTATACCACTTGTACATAGCTCACATCTAAATCTAGGCAACAAATCTTTGCGGAGCAGTTAGAAAAAAAATTATTGCTCACAATTCTCTGAATAATATATTATTTCTTTAGAAGTCGTGTGGCTTCTGGGCATACAACTACTTCAAGACTTCAAAAATCCTGCCTAAATATTGTTCCGTTAATCCATGCTTTTGTAAGATTTTAATGTTTGTTCTCTTTTGACAAGAGCAGATCACACTAATTAAATTATCAATCACAGCAACATTTACCAGTAAATGTTCTTTCACATCTGCCTGCCTTCCACAGTTTTATAGTTTTGTCAGCTGAACCAGTCAACATTAGTCCCTGTTCAGGAAGTATCTTCACTGCCCATATTGCAGCTGTGTGACCCTGCAAAAAACCCGACATTGTTAAGACTTGTCAGTATCAAATTCAGAGTACTTATTTCATATTCATGTAGAGGAACTTCATACCTGTAATGTCATCATACATCTGTCATTCAACCAGACTTTTGCTGTTGTATCCCATGATCCACTTAATAATGTCCCAAATTTCCCAGATGAAAGGCTGCAAACTGGAATGAACATTCAAGTCAGAACTGCCACAAATTTTATGCCAGCAATTCCAAGAGATTCATTTAAGAGGATTTATTTGGTAATAGTAGCATATTTAATGTTGAGGAGTCTAGAGAAGAATTAAGTAAACAGTACTTGTATTGCAACCTAGAAAGAAGCTGATTAAAATTATCTTAATTTTAGGTTAAAAAAATTGAAATATTTTTGCCACTCATTTTTTAATTTTTTAGTCACAGATCTCTTCTCTCAGAATAGAATATGATGACAAACAGGTTAGATAACTAGTCAAGACACAAAATTAATCCAACTGTGTAGTTCTTAAGAGGCAGAAAATCTTCTCTACAGGTATTATTTTATGTTTTCAAGAAGTTATTTCATATGAAAAATACCTAGCTCACCTTCTTGGAAGGCAAAATACTACCACCAAGAAATTGTGGTAGTGACTTTCAAAGATTTAGTAGAAAGATAATCTGCAAATGCTCCAGTAACACAGTGTAAAGCTCTGTATTTAAAGCACCAATTAATATTAAATATCCGTCTAAGTAACAAAATGGGCAGAGGAAGTTTATTTAGGAAGCTGATTTTTTCTACTTGTTTTTTTTCCTACTTGTTAAAAATTAATACATGAAGAACTAACTGCTTCTTAAAAGTGCAATTCTTGACAAAAGGGTAATCACTCTGTGAATTGCTGGGAATTCAGAGAGACAGTGAAAGTTCAAACATTCTCCAGTGCAATGAATAGTCACTGCATGAACTAAGATTATAAAAGCCTATTTGCAGAGGACATACTTAAACAGTTTGCTACATTATATATACCAAATAAATTAAAAACTGAGTTTCATAAATTAGATTTAATTTCCTCTCTAATAAATCATGTTAACTTTAATGTAAAAAACTCCAAAATACAACTATTACATACCTGTGTTTTTATGACCCTTAAGAATGTAAAGAGGAGCTGGGTTGTCAACTGTGAAAATGCAAATATTATGATCATTGCCACCAGTTGCAATCAGCCCACGAGGATAGAGTTCACTTGGAGGTATGATGCACACACAAGATACAAAATTTGAGTGGCCACTCATACAGTGCATCTCAGTAAAACCCCTGTTAAGACTTAAACATAGGTGATAATCAGTTTAGAATCATGACAGAAACAGTACTTTATTTGAGTAAATTACCATTCTTGAATTAATACCCATGCCTGCCTTGTGCTGATAAGTACTATGGATGGCCTAGAAATAATGAAGTTTAAGACAAAAATTACATCCCAGAATTCCTCCCCATACACAATACTAAAGCATTCCACCTATTTTTTAATGCAATGATAGGCCTATAAGGAGTTTTGTTTTTTCTCGCTCACTGGCAAACACTATGCCAAATTTGACCAGAAATAGCTACACTTTGTCTTTATGGCATCTTTTTTGTCTGAAAACTCAAATGTATATCTGAGTACATGCTGAAGTAAGAGCACGCAAATGAAGTTTACCACCTGCCAAATGTGTTCACTGACCCTTCACTGGGAGCACTATAGAGGAACAAAAGTTAAACTTGACCAGCACCCTCACTTCTTCACCCTGAGCCAACGCAATATTACAGCACTAGTTGAAAAAAGCTACTTATTCCCACAGAATAAATATGCAGGTTGTGGTGCTGTGTGATTGTTTTGTTTTCCTGTGTTTGTTCCTGCACCCTCAAAAACACAACCTATCATATGATATCATACTGTTACCCTTCAAACCCTAATGCTTGGCAAGCTTGAAATATGTAAGGAAATCACGATACTCTTCTAAATTTTAAAACATCTTCTCCCCTTAAGGCACACAAAACAAATGAAGGCAGCATCTCTTCTTGGAAGAGCTAAACAAAAACAGCATCCAGCAGTGTGCTCACCCACTGAACCCTGACTGCTGTAGTCCCTGAGCCTTCAAAGCAGAGACAGATAATCAATAATAACATTATAAGTTGGTACAAGTAAGTTATGTCTTCTTCCTCACGCAGTTCTTAAAAACTATGGGTTAGAACTAGAATTCCTTTCCTGCTGCAAATTTCTGTGCAACTTAGCAAGTTCTTTCACTTGTGATGAGAGACCTAATAAGACCCACTTAATAAGATCAGTTTTTCTTCACCTCAGTTGCAGAGATCAATATAAAGACACATGTAAGCACTCAGCAAATTTGCCAATTATTTCTATTTCACGTGAAGGTAACGGGAAGAATATTCATGGCTAGTAACTTCAGAATACACACCACAATATAAAACTCTAGTCAGGGGAAGAGGGACAACCTGCAGCTTCCAGCAATACTCCACATCTCCTACACACACTGCTCAGCCGTACTGCTTCTGGCCAAGGTAATGTACTGAAAAATGCATTTTGTGAATTCAACTACACAAATTCAGTTAGGAGACAACCCTGTGCAACACGAATATCAGAAAAATTAACCTTGGGGTATTTTTTTCTTTTTCTATGTCTTTGTGTATCTAATTTTCTGTACATTTTTTTTGTTCCTATTCCATTTTACATTTAAAGAAGCTTGCTTAGCAAGGGTAAGAAAGGATGGGGTTTTTTTAAACATTCAGAGCACATTGCCTTGCTGTCAAAATTGCAGCACCGTTACTTAGCAGGATTACTTTGGCACTGAATACCATGAGGTAGAAGCAACCTTATTAATATCACCTAGAAAAAAAGATGCCTAGAAATATTGACATTGTTACAATTTCCAAAGCACACTACAACATCGATGTGCAGCAAACTGCTTAAGAACAGACAACTTTCCCCAAAAGCAGGCATGCAGAAGTTGGGCCTGCTCAGCCTGGAGAAGAGAAAATTGCATGGAGACCTCACAGCAACCTTCCAATGTGTGTCTAAAGGGGCCTACAGGAAAGCTGGAGAGGGACTTTTCCCCATGGACTGTACTGATAGGACAAAAAGTAATAGGCACAAATTGAAAGATGGAAAACTTAGGTTAGACATTAGGAAGAAATTCTTCACTGTGAGGGTGCTGAGGCACTGGAACAGGTTGCCCAGAGAAGTTGTGGATACCCTATCCTCGGAAGTGCTCACGGCCAAGATGGATAGGGGTCTGAGCAAACTGCTCTGGTGAAAGGTGTCCCTACCCGTGGTTGAGGGACTGGGACAAGATGATCTTGCAGCCCCTTCTAAACCCCTAACGTGATTCTATGCAGGCGCCGATGCCAACCACGAACGCCTCCTGCGAACAGGCTCCCACCGCCCGCCACCTCCCTGGCCCCGCCGGTTCTGCCGGCAGCCCCTGAGCAAGGACTCGGCTGCAGAGACGAATCCGGCGAGGCACGGCGGAGCCCCTGCGGCGCCACCTCCCCGCTCTCCCTCCCGCGGAGCACCGGCTGGAGCGCCCGGCGCGGCCCGCCCAGCGCCGCGGCCCAGCACTCACCCGTCAGGGGCCCAGAGCCGCGCGGTTCTGTCCCGCGAGACGGACACGAAGCCGCCTTCCGGAAAGAGGCCGCGGGTGAGGCCCCGCACGTCCTGCCCGTGCCCCAGCAGGGAGCAGCGCAGCCGGAACGTGCTGCCCTCACCCGCCATGGCGGCAGCGCCGGCCTGACACAGCACGGGCCGCCGACGGAAGCCGTGCCGGAAGCGCCGTCACAAGCCGACGCCAGGCTTTTGATCCCGGCAAGCACCGCGCTCACGCAACGGTTGCGCTGCCGCTCCTCTCTCGCTAGGCCCTCTGGGAGTCGTAGTCTTCGGGACGCTCTGCAGGCCGGAGCGAGATTTGCGGCCATCGCGATATCGGTGCGGGCGGTTGCTGCGATACGGCGGCGCTGCGCGCGGGCTGATGGCGGCCGAGGGGCGCGGTGAGGGGACAGGGCCCCCGGGCGGCCGGGGCGCCGGCTCTGCGCTGCTCTGCGGCTGGGACGGGCTCCTTCGGGGGTGGCGAAGGTTGCCGGGGTTTGTCAGGGATAAGGCATTTTGGGATCGCCGTAGTGACGGGTGATGGCTTGCGGACCCTTTGTAGATAACCCAGATGAGTATTTACAGCAGTTGCTCGCTTCCAGTTTTTTTCATTAGAGATTTGCATTCAGATACTGAAACAATAAGTGCCACAAGAATAAGCTGAGGGCTCACTAAGCACTAAAAAAAGGCTGTTGCCTCAGCTTGCTTATGGGCGTCAAGTGGTCCTTCCTGGGCCCTGCCGCTGTCTCGTACCACCCAGTGAGGAAATACTTTGCAGATTACTAAAAAATCCCAAGCCATCCCCACCTCAACATTCTAATAGGAGTTAGGTTTTAAAGAGTCAGTTTTTCATAGTTTTAAGGACCTTGTGCAAATAATAGGATGATTTTCTTTTCTTACCAGATAGAAGTTAAAAAGGAAACGAATATGGCCAGCAGTAACAGACCTCCCACAGCTCGTTCTGCTTCAAGAGCAGGAGTAGGACTGACCTCTTCAACAAGGCCTGCCTCTTCATCAAGGACTCCGTCAGCAGGCAGAATAGGAACAGCGGTATGTTAGAAAATATTACAAATTAATATACCACTAATTTTTATGTATTGAGATTTTTGCCTTTTTTTTTTTTTTTTTTTTTTTTTTTTTTTTTTTTTTTTTTTTTTTTTTGCTAATCTTTTTTGTTTTAGTACCAATACTGGAGTGAGGAGAAGTTCTTTTTTTATGAAGAATTTCAGATTTCAGTTTTGTGTATTGTTTTGCTAACCTTGTCTGGACAGGTCAGGGACATCCACCATCCAGAGATCACCTGGGAGACCTAAATAGCATTAATGTTGCAGATACATGGAACAATAAACAGCTGCTCAAAGGTAATCCCTTACCTTCTACAGCGGATGTTCCGTGTAAGCTTTGCTTCCCTGAAGAGATGTAAATGCTAAAAGATTCCTACAGAAAGAGTATAGAGACTAACTGAAATTTCTAATTGCTTTGGCAACTGCTTAAGCATCACAAAGTAATAATTCAGAGTTGGTTGATTGTTCGTTTGTTTTTTGGTTTTTTTTATAGATGCCTCCTAGTACAGCAAGACCTGGTTCTCGTGGTGGTTCTTTGACTCCTGGAGGAGTTTTATCGTCTCAGATCAAAGTTGCAGATCGTCCAGTGACTCAACAGGGATTGAGTGGAATTAAAACTGCAATGAAAGGTATTTTATACTGAAAATAGCCCTTAAAATGTCTGCAAATATTTTGAAAGAATATTTAAGTTTTTAAAGGAAAGCTTTTCACCATTGTATAAATTGCAGAGTGAAGAGCTGTGATTAAAAAGATCAGCAAAAAAAAGGAGAAAATTAAAGCATCCCTCTTTCTGTCATTACTCTTGGCAGCCAAAGAAGATAAGCATTTTTCTATAACTGAACTGTCTTTAAAAATAATTCAAAAGAATATAACAAGGTTATTGTGTCTTCTTCCATCATTACAGAATATTAAAATAATGTTATTACGTTGTAACTATTCATATATTTGTATTAGTAATGTTTATTTTCGCAGCAGTCTATACATGCCTTCTTTTTTTTAATTAAATAATAACTATATAGGAACACTAAAAATATTAGTTGTATATTTTAATGTAAATTTTGCAGATTGTTTTCCTAATTTACAGTTCATCTAAATTAGAGTTTTTTAAACAAAATATCATATTGCTCTCTTTTATCAGGCCCTCAGAGACAGATACTGGATAAAACATACTACCTTGGTATGCTGAGGTAAGCCTTAACAACGTACATTTAATGGTCTGTTTCCTTTCAGACACAGAATTGACAGTAGTGTGCAATAACTGGTGTTCACTTATAATGAAATTTTATAAGAGTGCTGCTGTAAGAGTGAAGGTTATTTTGCTCACAGATATCCTGTAGGAAGGAAGGAAGTAAATTCCCTTGAACTTTTGTTGTGAGGCTTGCTAAGTTAAATGCTCTCTCACAGCATTAGTAACGGGAGGGTCAGTGATTCTGAGCTTCCACCTCTAATGTTTATTAGGTCTGATAGTTCAGTTTGTAAGAAGTAGCACTGCAAACGAAACATTTTTTATTGTACATTTCAGATGGTTTGCTTGGATTATACATTCAGCTAGCAATGACAAAGGCACGATCTTGTGCAAACTATTGCATACAGGATTTTATTAGTTGCTCATATTACACTTTTCTAAATATGAATGGTACCTGCATTCTGTGAAATTACACTGTGTTTTTTTTCTTTCCACATCTGTTTTACCAGCAGAGACAAAAAGCAAATTAAAACATTTTACTTTATGCCAAGGTTTTCCTGCAACTACTTAGGACATTATCTGGTACAACCATTTTGCTCTTTACTACACTTACCTCTTCTTATAAATACTGGGTTGAAACCAAGTGCAGTGTGAGAGATACTAATTGCAAATCTCCTGTTGTAAAATTATTTACTGTTCTAGCTGTGCTTTAGTTGTACATCCAAATGTTAATTATTCTTTTTTCTTTATTTTTTTCAGAAGTAAAATAAATGAACTTACGACAGAAATTACCAGGCTGCAGGAAGAAGTAGAAATGTACAAGCAAGAGAAATCTGTCTATTTGTCCTATGAAAAACGGTGAGACATATTGCAGCTAATGCAGTGCTAACTTTCTGAGTCACAAGACTATTCTCAAGTATTGGGCAGGCTTCAAGGAATTAATGAATGTTTTTTTCATTATTTTTATTTTTACAAATACAAATCTTGCCATTTGAAGTTTAACCTTTTGTTTCGTATTTAGGGCAGAGGCTTTAGCTGGTGAAATCAAAGATTTTCAAGGTCAACTAGCAGACTACAACATGGTAGGCTGCTGTCAAATTTTGATACTGAATGCTCCCATTTATTCTCTTGCTGATTTTGTTCTGCTTTTGCTTTATTTGGAATAATTTTTTTGACATTTCTATGTAAAAATGTACTACTTAATACTGCCTTTATTCACTTATTGGAAAGGAAAGAGATGGAAACAGGAAAACGGAAAGTATACTATACATTAGAAGAAGCATCTGCATATGGGTTTAAGAAATGCTGTGTAATATTTCAGTGCTTAAAACAGCTACATATAATGATGATTATTTCTAAAAATGATTATTAAGATTCCCAAATCATGTTTTTTCCAATTGCAATAACCAAAATTTGCTGTTTTCATGAACCCCTTGTCTGATTTTTTTTTTTTTAAAAGGAGAGCAGTAACAGGTTGGAATTCTGTCTTGTTTCAGGTTGTGGATATACTTAACACCAGTACAGATATGGCAGAAGTGATCCATGAGTACAATATGGTAAGAATTAGGATATTTTCTATGCTTATATATATTCACTCTATAACAGTGAAATGATTTGTCGCTGTCTTGGTGCTTTGAATGTGTGACATATCTAAAAAAGCATAGCACTGACTTAAAACTTAGCCATTTTTTTCAGTTAAATTATTCATACTGTTGGCAAGATGTTAGCAGTAAGACAATTGCCTGAAGTCTTGTGTTAACAGCCCCATGATAGTTTTCTGTGATTTACATTTGAGAAGGGTGTAACTCCAACCCAAATTATGTGTTAAGATCTCTTTTTTTTTTTTTTTTTTAAGCACAGAACACTAGTCTTAGGAAGGCAAGTATAAGCATACTGCACTGCCTTGTAAAGTTGCCTGGTCTTCTGGAAATTCTCTTATTCTCTTTTGTCTTCAGCCTTTTAAATGTCTCCAGTGTAAAAAATAATAAATAGGTCTTTGACATAGCCATGACAAAATCAAAGAGTTCTGTTCTTCCTTTACTTTCCTTATTTTTTTTCTAACACAGCCTCAAAGTGTTAAGGCATGAGTAGCATTACATGTATTTTATTTCTTATGATCAATTTGTCCACGAACAAAAGAAACCAGTTTGAGTAAAAGTTGTTTTGGTAGCTTGAAAAATGACCTGAATATTTCTTGGTCAAAACAACTTTTTTTTTTTTTTTTGCTTCCATTTGATTGAATAATAAAGATACAATGTCAGTGTCATAAAGAAAAGAATGCTTTTCATCCCATCTGTGAAGTTTAAAACAGTATATTACTAAGTGTTTCAGGAATAGATCCTACAGAAATAGTAAGTGAACCAATTTCTCTGGAAGTATTTAAAAGATGTGTTCATGTTGTATTTAGGCATGTGGTTTAATGGTGGACTTGTCAGTGCTGAGTTAAGGGTTTGTCTTGATGATCTTAAAAGGTGTTTTCCAACCTATATGATTCCATGATTTATTACAAATTTGATTGTATTTAATTTATTTTTTTTTTCAGTTAAAGGTTCAGAATGACCGAGACACTCAGAATATAGATAAAATTTTCACAGAAAGACAAGGGTAAGTACATTAAGTGTATGTTTTTCATCTTTGAATAGCACAACTTCTCAGAACTCAGCTTGGAAAAATTGAGGTGTTACGTGTTACCCTAACAGTGCAATACGTATCACAAGTGTACCTGAACAATTTCAAGGTGATACTTAGTGCCAGGTTGCAGTTGGAGTTCCTAGCGTTAAACTCTAGTTACTCTTCTGAAGATAATTACCATTCTGTCCAGGAAGAGTTAGGTGACAGTGAAGACTCTCCTGTCTTTTTGCAATCTGCTGTCAAGTTTCAGGAGTTTTGCTGGGCAGCAGCAGAGTGAAGAAGGCAAACAGGAGTGGGAACAAACCTTTGCCTGGCGAGTAAGGTAGGGTTGTGTAGAGGGAAACATGAGGATGATGAGATGCTTGCCATAAGAATTTGTAAGCCATGAGAATAGGCTGAGAGGGTGAGTTTTTGAGGTAGTTAATGTAGGCACAAGAGAGGTGCGGGAGAAAGCTGTATGATTCTGCTTGTTGCCAGTGAAAGCAATCTCAGCAATGAGATTTTATGTATCAATAAGCACTCCAAAGCAACAGATTTACCAGTTAATAATGTCACATTGTATTAATGCTGTAGTTTTCAATAACTCACAAATGCATCTGTTCCACCCTGAGTGCATTTTTAAGTGTTAAGAAAATATGAAGAGAAAATACTTAGTTAGTAGCAATGCAGTAAGGATAATTTGTCATTGCACTGTACATACACATTTTTGGAAATACAACAGTTGGTCTTTCTTGCTCTGCTAATTTGGGTAAAATAATACCCAAATCCTCCATTCTCTGATTGTGTTATTCTGCCCAATAGACTGCACAGCTGTTACACCATTGATTTGGAGCCAGCCCCCAGTCTGGCTGTGGTCTGCTTCAACATTTTAGAGAAATTATTTTTCTCTTCTAGACCTCTTCACAATGAAAGCATTAATGATTATGCCAACTTCACCTGCTACTTTGTCATGTTAAACAATATACAGTAACCCCCTCAATATAAGTAGCCAAATACATTTTTATAAAAAGTGGATTATGAGTATTTTTTGCACATTTTGATGTATTTGTTGTGCCAATAATGCGTGCATATGACTGCATTTTTAACTTCATGATTGATGCAGCAAAATCTTGTTATGGGTTTGGCAAGATGAAAGGAGATAGACTGCATAACTTCATTCTGTATTGTATGTAATAAAGCATAAAATGGAAACTCAAGTGTTCTATATTTTTGAAATGTCAGTTCAGCATCCATTGTTTAAGACATTAACGCTCCTCATCTACATAAATATCTATGTATTTATCCTCAATAAATCCATCTTCTTCATCTCCACATGCATGAACTTTCTCAAATATAACAATGGGTTCTTCACTGCTGGTACCCAATACTGAGGGAGAAGGACTAATGTCAGCTGAGAACTCCTGTTCAAACATCTCGGAGTCATTTTCTTCCAGACGACGGTGACTGTAGCTGATCAAGTAGTGATACCATGCTGGGCATTTCACAGCAGTTAAAATCAGGAGTGTAGTGCCTAGGACAAACCCTAGGACACCTGCTAGGAAGGTCCAACTTTTGCCAACAAGTGGTAACCCTTTAAAAAACAGGAAAAAAAAGGAGAAATCTTCATGAGGAATACTAGCAAGAACTCAAGTATGATTTTTTTTCATCGTTAAATTGAGAAATCACAAAGTAAACATTGATAGGGGAATTACTGAGTGTTTCCAGAGCTTTGTTGTTGCTGTGTTGTTAGGGAGTCAGTAACATCACAGAAACTAATAATGTATGTGCATCTCATATTTCCTAGCAGCATACATCTACCTTGAATATTTATAAAAAATAATTGTTTCAAAGTCTATTTCAAAGACAAAGCTCTGGGGGCATATAAAAGATAAAAATAATAAATACATATAATTTTTTTTTTCCAAAAGTTAAACTCCAAGATTAGCCTTTGGAAAAAAATAATCAGTAATTGGCTTCAAATTCTATTTTCCAGGCTTTACTTTTTGTATGGTGATAATGTCTGAACCCTAATGTATCATGCCTTCAGTTTGGCATATCATTTCAGTTGTGCTTCTTTAATAATAAAAATTTCTGTAAACTGTAGTTGCCAGTAGTCTTTACTTAGAAGCTGGTTTTGTGTGCTAGCCCTTACCCTAAAATAAATTATAAGGTGATACAGCTAAAGAAATGTGTCACAGTGGTAGCTTATAATTTTTGTATATATCTGTAGATAATTTTCCTGCTTTAGCCAGAAGGAAGAAATAAAGCATTTCAGGATGGAAGAGTTAACTGGCATGTAAGATTAACATTGAAAGGTGAAGAAAGGTGAGGAGACTATCACTGAAATTTCCAAAGAATGTGCAATGGGCACATTCACATCCTTTATACTGAACACAGTTAGGACGGGAGTAAAATCTGTAAGTTCATGCTATCACATTTTAGGAAGACAGCTACATCTAGAACAGAGTTTGGAAAAAGCAAATTTTTTTGAAAGTTGCTTCCCTAGTTCTGTTAGACAGAGATCTACACAGTTACCTGAATTTTAGGGCTTTGAAATGTCATCATCATTTTTTAGTATCATTTGAGAATTACAGAGTTTATCTGTTTTGAACACTTACTCAATAGACCTTAACATTCACTGCAATGTGTGTGACTGTCTACCAGAACATGGAAATATGCTTGCTCTGTAGCCCTGGCTTCTCTGAAACAGTCAGAGTGTACTAGGAATGCAAAACACTCTAAAGTCATTGAACAGTAAATCAAACACCTCATAAGCAGTGAAGTGAAATACCTGTGTATTACCTGCACGAGTTCCATTGTTTTCAGTGATGTTGTTAGGAGTAAGAGCTGTTAAGGCACTACTTCTAAGATTAACAGCAGGAGTGGAAGTTACAGTGTTTTCTAAAGGAGTCTTTTCAATTTTGCAGTCAGCTGGTTGGATAGCTGCCTTCTTGATGGAGATTTTTTTCATGTTTGGTAACGTACATATAGTGTTGCTTTCGTTTTCTGTGAATATGAGCAATGAAAAGGCTATGAGATTCTGGCAATTTTTTGGCACTCTAAGAAAATCTCATGGATAGTTATTGTATTACTGCATAATATGGGTATATTGATGGTGGATTTTATCCACATCAGAAAGAAAATGCACAGTAAAGTTATTTGACTAAAAAAAATATATTAAATGCTGCTGTTACCAAAACTTACCCAATGTCACATTGGAGGCAATTAGCCATATCTGTAAGTCGAGGAGGTCACAGGAGCAGATCCATGGGTTTCCAGCTAAAACAATTTTAATCAATTTAAAAGATGATTTTATATGAAAATATTTCAGAAAATTATACTGTAGATTTAAAACTCTCAGACTTTCTAGAGAAGTAAATGTGTCTGAATCCAATTGAGTAATCATGTTATAGGATAGATTCAACACTGAAAGTTGATTTAATCCTGCAAATGCTGCTTTATGAACTGTGCTAATACAGTTGTTGCTAATATCCAGAGTGATGAGATTTTTCAGATTGTAGAAGCTGTTATTGTTCAGTACAGTAATGTTGTTTTCATTCAGATGAAGTTCAGTGAGGTTAATAAAACGTCCAAGAATCTCTTTGTCATGATCTTCTAAAGTGATTTTATTGTTTTTGAGGCTTAATTTAGTAACGTTTTGAAACAGGTTGAGGGAGATATTAAAGAGGTTCTTTCCAGACTCTTCACAAGCAACCTGTTGAAAAAAGGAGAATGACAAGTAAATACTATAGAAAAGTCTGCTAATGAAGGTGTCTCGGTGAGGACTGTTAAGGGCAAGAGAAAACTATCTTCTATTTTTTAATGCTGTCACTTTAAAAGAAAAGTTATGTTGCTCTTCATTAAGTTTTATTTACATATTTCTTAATTAATTAATGGTCTGGTGATATAGTAGAATGAATCCTCTTAGTGTCTAGAGACCTGATGTTCCAGAGCACTTAGTGGTGATCTCTGTGCTTAGATGTATGGGTCTTTATGTGGTGGTCATCCAAAATGTAACCAGTTTGGCATACCATTTTGGAATTAATATTTGGAATTAATTATTTGTTGGGTAAAAAAAACTCCTTTCCTACATAATCTGGAAAGAAGGTGTCATAGAGGAATTTATTCAAGACTGCAAATTATTTCGAATACGCTTTCTAAAATGTATTTTTTAAAAACATCTGTTTACTCCTAATTTAAAATAACATCATTACAGCAGACCTTCCACTAAACATTTATTATATATATATATATTTGCTATAGCACTTAGCTTTATTTTGGTTTTCTGTGTTAATGTTTAGCATAGCTAGAGTCTTTTCTGATTTGAGTCTTTGCTCTCAATACCTTGAAATATTTTTGTTTTCTAAAAAGAGTACATTTCTTTATATATGTAAAGAGGCATTCCTTTTGTCTGAAAGAATGTGAGATACAAAATCATCTCAAATACGTTTCAGTGTTATTCACCCATTTACAATGATTATCATCAGCTAATTGTCCACTACACAGAAAACCACGTTTCCATTTTTGTGTTTCTTTCTTCAGGACTTTTATGTTTATGAAACAGTTTTAAAAATTCCTTCTGCTTCAAGTGTGTCTTTCAAAAATAAGGGTAGTTCAGATTAATGTAAAACTTACAGTTTGAGAAGTAATGTTGCAGTCAGCAGTGGCTGGATTCAAAAACAGTGTTCCAGCCCAGATGACAAGCCAATAGAGTTTCATGTTTGGAGCCTAGTACAAAACAACACTTTTGCATATCAAGACCAGAATTACCAGTGTCTTCTGTAGTGGTAGTTTAACAAATTAGTGGATACAGTTATTTCAATGATAGCTTAATAAATTTTGTTCCATATAAATACTTTGCAATGTAAAATTAAGTGAAAAAAACCAGGGGTTATCAGAATCAATGAATTCAGCTTTCACTTAATTG
This sequence comes from Dicaeum eximium, assembly GCA_013396995.1. Lineage (NCBI taxonomy): Eukaryota > Metazoa > Chordata > Aves > Passeriformes > Dicaeidae > Dicaeum > Dicaeum eximium. The sequence continues at coordinate 69,682 of VWZP01008445.1, read as the reverse complement.
AGCCAAACCTAAAATCCAGTGAGCAGACTGTATTAGCAAATAGAAAAGGGATTGCTTAGGCAAGCTAATAGAGAAAATATCATGAATGTATAAAACAAATAGGCAGAGATGTAGTCAGTAATACCCCCGTTAAAGCAGTTGCAGGTACTGGAAGACTATGATTGGAGTAAACTGCAGAAAGTATTGATGCTTGCATACTCTCCCTATACAATTTCTCTTACTGCTCTGACAGAGGCAGAGTACTCAATTAGACAATTGTTGGATTGTCCAGTCGGATTTCTTTTATGCTCTTATGTAAATTACTAAGTGTTTTTCTGAATTTTTAATTAGAAGATCAATATTTTAATCTTTTTCTTGTCCATAATATAACCTATAACATGACATAAACCTGGACTTGTCTATTGTGAAGGTATAGTTGTTGCTCTGATCTTTGGAACTAAGTAAACATGGTTCAGTCTCTAGTGATGGAGTTTTTGTACAGATTGAAGCCTTATTTTTTGAAAGTTAGGAAAGGTACTATAAATGGTATTTACTGTGGCATTAACATCTCTCAAATAAAGGGTCTCTCGGTCACTGGCTTTGAATCAGACACTCTTTGCAGTATCTATTAATTTTGAGCAGAAATGTTACACTATGTCTGTGAGAAGTCTAGTCAATCCCTGTTTATGCCACACTTGAATGAAAATGTTACGTAAAAGTCAATAAACCTTTAATTTTTCCAGTTTTTCTTAAGCATCTGAGAAGATAGAATGTCAAGTTAATCTTAGTATCTCCTCGCCAGATTTCTGAAGTAATAGAAACCCAAAAGGTTAAGTGTAGAATACTTGCTTAAAGTGAGCTGTACAGAGCATTCACTGAATTTAACAGAAAAGAGTGGGGGAAATTACATGAGGAAGTTTAATTCCACAAACAATGCTAAATATAGGCAGCCTGTCAGATTTACAAAACCTCCACCTTAAAATGAGTGCTGGGAGGCCATTGCTGATCTTAAAGAAATAAATGAGGTCATAGAACAAACTGATCAAATCTATTTTATAACTTCTATATATTTGCATGTTGGAGGATTGACCTCATTCACCTAACTGAATCAACCTGGAAATTTCATAACTTCTTGGAAAGAAGTGGAAGATAAATGCCACTTAAAATGCTCTGATCCATTGTGTATTTCTACTTCTGTCAGAAACTTATATTGAATACAAAGACAGTTCGTAAACCTTTTGCCATTTAGCCATTATCTGTGGCAGGGAGAAGAGGTGCTAGCAGCAGCAGCCCCTGTGGAATTATGTTCTCAATTAGGTTTTGCACTTGGTGGTACTGGCGGCCTGCATATTTTTTTAGCCAGTTTGTGCATTGTTAGTGGAAGACATGGTGCACTTTGAAAACTTCCAAAATTACGATTTTAACATCTGGATCTTGCAGCATATTTGGACTTTAAAGATACAGCCTCCTAGATGTTCAGAAACAGAGCAGGTCTTAACCTGGCAATTTATAAATGTAGATTAATAGTATTATTGTAGTTTCCAGATTACAAAACAAGAACTGCCTTCAATAGAATGGGAAAATATATTAAATATTGGTTTTAATGTTAATCTGTAAGTTAATAACAACCAAGTTGAAAATTTAAGTTGAACGTATGTCTGAATCCAAAACATAACTCCTAGATCTTACTTTTGTTTCTGCTGAAAACGTAGGTATTTCTTACAAATGTGACTGCCCGTATTTTGTGTGTGTGAACCTGTATAATCAGTAAAAGAACAGAGAAGCATCTGTGATTTTAGTTGCAATCCAGCATTTTACTAGAACCAGATTTTACGAGCTGCTATTTAAACTGCTTTGGAAAAAGACTGAGCCTGGCAGTACACTGGCAATACATTGGTAGTACTTTCATATTTCCTTGTAATTAGAAGTGCTTTCTTTAAAATTTCCATCTGAGAACTGTGAAAATTATATAATTTTAAAATAATGTAATGATTTTTCTTTTTCTGGGGAGGTAATTGTGTTTATAGAATCAGTCTGGTTTTCCGAGTCTGTTCTCCAGCTTTCTAATGGAGCAGAATTTACTTAACAACTCAGCATGTCCAAGGTTCATACTAATTCCTGAAATTTTAATGTACCTTGAGATGTGTTTGCTTCCAGTCTAACAAAGTTACAGTAATAAAACTTTGTCTGCATTTTAAATTAGACATGCCAAGTGTCTTACCTTTTGGTTGCTTCTCAGAGGTATCATATGTACATATGTGTAGATTTTTCAGTGCGCTGACAAGAAATAATATGGTGAAACAGCACTTTCTTTTTCTTCAACCTTTGTACCTGATGAATAACCAGGCAGTGTAAAAAAATAATAAACCTAGAAAATCCTTAGCAAAAGATTGACTAAGTTGAGCAATTTCTTATAATCATCTTGGATTTAATTGGATCAGCAGCCAATAGGAAAGTCTAATTGTAGTAAGCTGAAGTGTCAAGTTCCAGATCGTAGAGGAAGCAGTGAGTTTAAATGCCAGAGGTTATTTACAAGTACGCTGAGTTATAATCGATTAAAGAAAAGCTGGAGACAGAAAAAGACTTGCATTTTTAATTTGATCATTCATCAAATGAAGAAAAGTCAGGATATTAGCATACTGAAGGTTCCTAGTAGCTAGCTAATTCTGTGCTAATGCTAAAACATCATAATCAGAGGAGCTGCAGGGTGATAGATAAAGCTCATTATTCATGAGAATTACATGCACTGTAAGGATGTCTGTAATAAGGGCAGTATTTCAGGAAGAATTTCTAAAAACAAATCATACTTGCTCTGGAATGAATGTCTATGTACAGGCTGAAAAAAAGGGATTATATTGATATACAAGTGCTGTGTCTTAGAAATTTTTACTTGCATTAGTACTCATTCTGTCCAATGCACACCACCAAACTACAGAACAGTCTGTCTCCTTTCCATCTGCATTCCTCTCCAATATGTGGCTGTACAAATTGTTTTACCTCAGTATGTCTTTGTTGCTATTGACTTTTGTTTTGCATGATATCACAAAACATTCTACAGTTTTTCGAAGCCTCATCCCTGATTCAGCTTCATGCATAGTGTTCAAACTACTTGTGGTAAAGAATTGTGTTTCTTTGACAGCCGTTGCTGATTTTTTTATTACCTCTTGAAAAATCACTAAGTTGCAGCCTCCTCTCACAAGGTTTCTGCCAGAAAAGATGCATCACTGTAAGTCAGATATTTCTAGTCTCAAGGACATGCTGGATCATCTTGAAGTATTTAGCTAGGAGTCCATATCATGTAAGAAAAGGAGAATGATCTCATGTAAAGAGGCTACTCTGTAATGTGTCCACACACACTTTAAATAGAGGGGGCTGGAAAAGTAGGTTTCTTTCCTTGTCCTGCCTTGCACGCTTTAGATCTCAGGCAAATATAAGGGAAATCCCACAGAGCTTGGAGAGAGGACTGCCCTCTAGAGTGGTATTGCTATACATGTAGCAAACTGTATTCTCACTCTTCTAAGATTCCAGTGACCTCCAGGAAAGGCACCGTGCTTGTATTTAAATACAAGCTCCCTCTAAGCCATACAGTGGTGTTTCCAGGAGAATTACATCTAGAGTGGAGATTTCTTCTGAAAATCAGCATCCTTAGCATTTCATTGAATTTTTTACTGCACTTTCTCTATTTTCTTTCTTCCATGTCTGCCGCTGGGCTTGATTTGAGAGAAACTGTCACTGCTGAGACCTTGCAACAACTTTCATAGGTCCATATTGAGGCATGAGGAGCATTGAATAAATAAATGAAAGCTCTCTGACGGTTCCTAGGTCCATGCATTTTAAAAGGTCTTGGATCAAACTACTCTTGTAGCTTAAAAAAATAGTTCCTTTCCTCTACCACATAATTAACCATTTATAAACTGGTGCACATGCAGTGAGGGCCTCTTATTTGGACTGGGTCTGAATAAATTAGTTTTAGTCTCAGGAGGGTATTAAATTTAATGTCACGTTACAACCATCCAGTATTTCTTATGCAGTCCCAGTGCACTCCAAATTTGCCATACTAAGTGGGAGATCATAACTTTGATTTATTTTATCATCATCAGGTCCAAAGCATTTTTGTGGCATGGCCTGCTAACTTGACAGAATTTTTACATCATATTCTCAGTTTCCTGGAGATTGTGGATCTTTCTTGCAAGCTAGTTGGATGTGGTTACACTTCTGAAACTCCTTTGAGAATTCCTTGTAAGTGATGAAAACTGTGGGGGAAGGCTGAGGGAACTGGCATTGTTTAATCTCCAGAAGAGAAGGCTTAGTGGGTATTTTATCAAAGTAAATATCTGATGGTCAGGGGTTGAGAAAATAGAACTGCTCTTAGTAATACCTAAAGGCAGGACAATGACCATGTATTGGAGAATGGGAAAGCCCCTTCAAATATCAGGAAAAACTCCTGTTTGTAAGAGTGAACAAACATTAAAAGGTTACCTAAACAGGTTGTGATGTATCCATCCTTCAAGATACTGAGAACCTGAAAAAGACATTGACATCCTGCTTTAGGTGACCATGCTTTGAGTAGTGCACAGGTTGGACCAGACAACCTTCAGAAGTCCATTCCAATGTCCACTCTCCTCTGCTTCTATGATGTTTTCATTATTCCCTTACCCTGAAATTATCATTGTCCAGTTCTGCTATTTTGTGTCATCTCTGAAACCTGAGGGCATTCTCATCTGCGGTGTTTGATCCAGTAGTGTCAGTTGCACAATTTACAACTTGTCATCTTGCAACTCAGGAGAAGTTAAGGAAAAACAGAAGAAAAAGAATCCTGAAGGAAGGTATTTGGCTGATTTTGTCATTCTTAACAGAAGAAATCACTCTGGAAACAAGCAGACCTTTTAAGCAATCTTTCATGAACAATGAAGGGAATTAAGGTATACTCTTCAGGGTCTCAGGAGTGTTTGGGTTTTTTTTTAAGTTTCCTTTAAGTATGTTCTCACGTTGACTCTCTAGCTTTCAGAAATTTCATAGAAATTACTAGACTTATCATAAAACGGTTCTTTATGTGTTCTTTAAATCTGCTAAGACAGTTGCTTGTAGCTCAGTATAGCTGGAATGGTAGAGTTTTTATGTTTGCAAACTATTGATTTCCTAACAAGATTGAAGTCCTGAACCAAGAATGTAAAAAATTCCTAATTTCTTATTGCATAGTTAAAAAACTACACTGCTCAGACCTCTGAAACCACTCTCCATTCTAAAGTAATCAGCAATCCTTTGCAAAGAGTAATCTGTTCCATCGTCATCTGGTGCTGTCAAGTCCTGATATTTGTATTATATTTTCTTAATGTGCATTCACAAATTGCATATCATGTTCTGTATTTCAACTGCCTGTTTTTACTCCAGAAATTCACTGATTAAGAGGGAGTACCACACTTTTGCCAGTGTTAAGACCAATGCAGATAGGCAGTGTGAGAGTGTTGGAAAACACCATGTAGGTATTATAAAGAGAATTCTTCAACTTCTCTACATTTTGTGAATGTTTGTATAGTCAATTCAGGTCCAAGAAGATTAGATACAAGTTGGTAACTCCTTTTTATAGAGTCTAGGCTTTTTGTGTTATACTGAGCACTTCAGTGAGGCTGAAGCAATACTGGAGTTTGAAATGAGTGCTTACAATATATATTAACCAGTAAAAGTTACAAAAACATTATATTTTTACAGCATAGAAAAGTTAATTCAAGCTGTAGAGGAAGATATCGAGCGTGAAAAGGTTGTGGCAGATGACATAATGAAAGACATGTCGCAGGAAAATCAAGCTAAATATATGGAACTAAAAGCTGCTAATGAGAAACTCTCCCAGGTTGGCTTGTTTCATTATGCTTACCTAAAATATTTCTTTAACTGGCTTCATGGGGTTTAGATAAAATTTAAGTACTAAAGAACTTGACAATGGAGTAATACAATAAAAAAGCTTGCTGGTACCTTAATCAGTTGTAGAAGTACCTGAAAATAGAGCAACTGACTAAGACCGAATACTTTGCCTTCTTATATTTCATACTTTAAAAAGAAATAATGTTCACAATTTTCTGCTTAAATTTAGGGTTTGACATGCAGTTTATAAGAGCCATTGCAATACTTAGATGTTTCATCATGTGTAAAAAGCAAGCAAAAAGGAAAAATAACCCCAGCAATTTTTGTAGTTCACTTGAGTAGAAAGTTTTCTTGTGTACAAAAGTGAATCTGACTAGCTTTTTCTATCATTAATATTAATATTGATATTAATATTAATAGTATTGTATATCTGAATGTATTAGAAGAAATGAACCGGGCTTTATAAAATGTTTGTTACCTCACTAATCCTTATTTTAACAACAGGAGCAGCATTTCTGGGCTCTCTGGGATAATTTAGTTCAAGCTATACAGTCTTAAAAGTTCATCTGTATGGTCTGTACAGACATGAGTTCCATGTTTCCCATCTGTCTTAGAATGAGCTGAATCAATAGTCAGGGCTTATTTGTCTCTTTCTGGACTATGAAGAAACTGTCATGGCTGGTTCCGATTTTAAAATTTGAGTCTAAACTACTGAATTGCAGATAATAAGTGCTACCCATGGTACTGATTTAAAGAAAAAAATAGTAGAAAAAGGGCAAACAATTTTTGGTAGAAGCCCAATTGCAAATAATAGTTATAAGAGTAATGGAAAAGTTGGATGCTGAAAGTTGGATGCTGAAACTACATCTGAGTTATGTGAAGGAGCTGCACAGAGTCTTGTCTTTCAAATTTTTAAAAGCAGCAATGGGACAGCATATGATACATGCTAAGGTTTAGAGCGTTTGATGCATACTAAGGTTTAGAGCAAAAAAGTAGTTAATCAAGTAGTAATTTTTTTCTGAATTTTGCATTTTGCTTCCTCTTTAGGAATTGGTTGTTCAACAGCAGGAATTGGATGCACTAAATGTAAAGGAAGAGAATCTAAGAGCTGTATGTATGATAACAAGTGGTCTCTGTACTAACCTTCCCTGAAAGCTAGTGTAAAGAATAATACAGTAGAAAAAAATACCTATAATTTATTTTCCTTAAATTTTCAAATACTGTAGGATCGTGCTCTAGTATGGGAAGGTAAATCTGCCTCTCTGGTTTCCACTAATAATTTCTAATCAGTTTTGGGTAAAAATGCCTTATTGAGGAGAATTTTTTCATATTGGGTCTTTCATGAATAAAAAGATCTATGAGCTGAAGCATACAGTGAGAAAGTATAATTTTCAAGTGCTGCTAGATATTTTTCAGTCTTTTTTAATGTTACATGTAGTTTGAAATCCCCTAGAAACTGTGAAGTAATATATCTCCTCAGAAAATTGGCCCAAGGAAGAACTCGTAAATCAAGAAGTAACTGATAGGGATATTCTACTCCAGAAAATGCAATATTGACAATATGGATTATAAATTTTGCTTTTTATTAAGTACTTTTTAAAGTGCTTTTTACTGTTTCTATCCTGTTTGTGAGAAATAAGCTTCACTTGCAATGCATATGTAAGTGTTGCTTAACTAGAGCATGATTGCCACAGGGCTCCCTTCCCATCTGGAAACAGCTAGTAGGTGTTTGCTTTTCCCAACAGGAAATAGCACACTCTGGGGTGAAACAGCATGCTGTGCAGTTATATGAAAATCTCCATGAGCTCAAGGAACGTCGAGATCGAATGATTGCTGAGGATAAGAACACGGAGTCTCCAGAGGAGGAAAGAGAGAGATTACTAATGCAGGCAAGAATAGAAAATGTTGTTACGTAAAAGATTCTCCAAGTCAGTATTATTAGGGCTGATAAGACTTGAAAATACTTGAGTTTGAACTTTGCTTTTATTTGTGCTCTACGCAGCACAAATAATCTGACATTAAAAATAGTTAATGAATTGGAAGGTTGGGATATTTCAGGTTCAGCCAAAACCTGGATATGTGTTGTAGTGGGTTCAGAGGAGGGCTGTGAAGGTAATCCCAGGGCTGGAGCACCTCTTCTATGAAGACAGGATGAGAGAGTTGGAGCTGTTCATCCTGGAGAAAAGAAAGCTCTGAACAGCCCCTATAGCAAAGTCCAGTACCTAAAGAGGGCTTATAAAAAAGTGGGCGAGTGACATTTTTACACAGGCAGAAAATGATAGGATGGGGGGAACTGTTTGAAACTAAAAGACAGAAGATTTAGACTAGATGTTAGGAAGAAATTCTTTACTGTGAGGGTGGTGAGGCACTGGAACATGTGGACGCCCCATCCCTGAAAGTGTTCAAGGCCAGGTTGGATGGGGGTCGTGAACAGCGTGATGGAGTGGATGGCATCCTTGCCCATGGCAGGGCTGGTGTGTAGGGGGAAGGGTGAGTTGGAAACAGATGATCTTTAAAGTCCCTTGTAACCCAAACCATTATATTCTTTTAAGAAAACAAAATTGGCAAGGTGAGGTTCTCATCTGGTTCACTTCCTCCTATTCGTGAGACATGTTGGTTGGGAAAACTGATCCGGTTGAACAGCTCTTGTAACCTAACTCTAGAGAGTATCCTTATGGGTTACTGAACAGGTTTACTAGTCCAGGAGTAATTTGATCAGTTTACAGTGGCCTATACCGTAATTAGCCATTTATACTTTATAGATTATTGGTCTGAATGGCCAACAGTAAGTGTGTTTGATTTTTTAAAAGTATGATTTTGAAACATTTGGAAGACATAACGCTTAAGTCATATCACTTCTTGTTGGACTATGTCACAAATTTGTGATTTCAAATGCTAAGTTTCTATTCCCTGTATTTTGAATTCAGATTTTTTTTTTAATTTTTATTTTTTCATTTGTAGATTTAATTTTGTATGTTAAAGTTGTTGAACTTTTTTATAGGTTAAAGATGATAGTCAAAAAATTGCAAGCATGGAAAGACAGTGAGTAACCCCATTATACTGTTGCTATAATTTGCATGTATACCCTAAAGACACACAGTTGTGTTCCTTCACAAAGATAATTTCTATAGATTTTTAGAATATCACCACATCTTCAAACCTGTACTAGCCTTAACCTTCCATAGAGAATAGAATATGTTCTTCTGTTTCAGGTAAACAAGTTTTATAGTGATAAGACATTTAGATCTTCATGATAAGATACGTCCATCCATTAGGAACACACGTTGAGAATATAAATTGGTAATAGCACTGACTCAAACTTGTTTAAGGCATAAGAAGACATTGATTTGTAAGAGCTGCTCTTCTGGGACAGCTGTGAAATTGAACCTGTATTACACTGCAGTCACATTTTAAAGTTTGTTTATGTGTTCTTAAAACCTAAGAGTTACAAAAGTTCCATTCTAAAGAGTAGAAGGATATTGCTTCTTGATTCTTAGGTACTGGACCTTTCTGAAGACTGTCCAGAAAATCAAGTAAATTTTATAATAAATAGTAATATATTAAGGGGTAGATAAAACAGTACAATATTTTATGGTTTTGAGACTTTTTATATCTCTTTCTTGAAAGAAAAATTGAGATAATTCATAGTCTCCTAGAAACAGTTTTAAATTTTTAAGCAATATTCCCAACTATAATTATTGACTAATTTTTAATGCATTTTATTTGGATAATAAGTTGCTTAACAGATTTTTTTAATAAATAACAATAACAATTATATTTGAGATTTTATGTAGAAATGTGTTAAAGGTAGTTTCATTTCACACTTTGATGGATTATGTAGCAGTGTTTTATTTGGAAATTTCTTAGTGGATTTCACTGAATACAGTTTAAGGAATACAGTTATTGCAGTTTAACAATTATGTTGTATCTCTCCAAAGCTGAAGAGCAACCAGCAGAGGGACTAGTTGAGTAAGTTAAGAATTACTGATGACTCAACAACAATTGTTTTTTAATAAAAAGGAGCTACAGAACTTCTATGTCATAAAGTGGACTAAAGTGACAGACGATTTACATATACCTTTTATAATAACAAGAATCATCCTGATATTCTTTTGGTTTTGATAAATTTATATTTTCTAATTTTATTCTTGACTTCTCTCCTCAGTTTTGTCTAAAATAAAGTATTTTACGACACAGTTTTAACCTTGACTTTCATTATCTATTTGTTAGGTTGGCAGAAGTAAAAGAAAAAATAGATTATTTTAAAAAGGTCATTCAACGACTGGATACGGATCTGGAGAACCATCAAGGTAATATGATTAGAGTTGTAGCAGACTATGCAGAGCTGTGTCTGTTTGTTCTATAACAAACTGCTATACCTAGGAGTTGCTTAAAACTTTTAGGCTTATGCAAACGTCCAGTACTACTCATCAGCATGAGAAATTCTGTGCCTATAGGTACAGCCTTTTCTTTTCAGACATAATAAATGGGGAGTACCCACCTCTACTGATACATTCAACAAGTTCCTATTGAAAATCACCATATAAAATAATAGGACAGCTGTCTGGTTTTCCATCCAATTTTGTTTTTAATACTTTTTGAGGATTAGAAGTTTATCTTAGTGTAAGCACTGCAGAACAAGCTCATATTTAGAAATGCTGTCATTAACTTTGCCTTTTACATGATCTGTTACACTGTCAGCAAATGTGAAATTAAGAATACTTAATAGCAGTGTGTAAAGCAGACTGAATTTGGTATTATTTTTATCTGTCTTTGAAACTTCCTGGGTTGATTTTTGCAAGAAGAGTTTGTAAGCTGCCCAGTAATAGCCTTAGATTATACTGACCTCCAGCAAACACATGCTGCTAGTGCTTAGGCTAGGTTAGTTTGGAATTTGTCCTAGCACTTGAAGTTATGGTTCTAGAGGAAGTAACTTTAGTTTGAGCATGGGCCCTTAAAAGTTGTAAAAGGTTCTCCATAACATGAAGATTCATGCAGTGGAAAACCTCCTTTTGATAATAAGAAATCTTGTTCAGATAGGAATTACATAAATATATGCCTGCATTCTGAAAGGCTTTATAACAAGTTATTTAACTTCTGCAGCATTAAGGAATTGATGTCCTTCTTACTTTATGCCTTTTCTTGTGTGTCAGCGTAAAATCTAGCTGTGAGTTTCTTCCAGGTGAATAAATATCTAAAAATCTGCCTCTAAACAAATGTTTCAGACATCTGTTTATTATTTTTTGTGTGACAGAATAGTTCATATTTCTACATGCATCTATTTATCATCTTTTGCATGGCAAAATATTTCATATTTCTACAGATTCTTCATTTCTTGCAAATAATTTATTAAAACTGCTTTATTAGCTTTTGTGTTTCAGATAATATCATTGCAAACTTTATTGTTCTTTAATTTTTCCTTTTTGTTTGGCTTGCAATCATTTTTTATTTTAACTTTGGAGCAATGCAGAAGGTAAGAAGTGAGTTGCTTTTCACATTTTATAGTTCAGTGTACACACACAGTCCTTCATTACTGGACTGTGTCTTTCACTGTTTCAGGAAAATAAGTCTGTTGAAGAAGAGGGTTTGAAGCATGTATAGGAGAAAGGACATGCTCTCTGTCAGCATATCAGAATCAGTCAGAATATTCAGAATCAAGTTACTTTATGGTATAATGCAGAGGGAATTAACCCTCTTTGTGTAACACAGAAGGAATAATGATATACATAAGGAGTAGCTTTAAGACACAGAAATGTAAACTCCCAGTGCTGCCTTCTCTAGTGAATTGAGAGAAAATCACAGAGGACCATTCATACTTTTGCTCTAAATCAGCATCTGGGTGTGTCTTGAAGTTCCTGTGCTCTCTCCCTCCCCAGTGGCTTTACTTCTGGATTGGTATTTAAATGTTATTACATAGCATTCCCAAAATTAATCTCTAAAGTTTTTAATGTAAATATCAGGTGAAATAGCCAGTTAAAAAAATTAACTAAAAACGTTTTAATATTTTAGGATAAATATTTCAGTGTTAGAAATATTTCTGAGCACAAAAAAGACTAAGCAGACCATGTTGAAATAACTGTTTTCAGGTTTTGCCTGAAAATATCTAAATAAGTAAATAATTCCCACACTTATTACATGGTCTATATACTAGCAGTTAACTTTAATGATTAGTCAAAGTCAGCATTAACTCATAATGCAACAGACTTAACCCTTCATACATTGAAGGAGAGGTTAAGATATTTGTGTATTAATGGTGTATTTTAAAGAAAACTTACTGAAAAGACATCTCAAAGCTGTGGTATTCAAATATTTTTTTCTATAAACACTTGATGGATCATTCTGTTTCATGGCTTACCATTACTAGAATTTTTAAGAGTAGAACAGTCTAAGTTATTAACTATTGGAGCCTTGCCTTGCGAAATGAAAGAGAGAGTCTAGCAAGGAACAAAGCCACAGCTGCAAGGAAGCTAAAGCAGAATCAAAGTCCCATAGGGTCCCTCAGGTGTTCTTTTTGTTTGCATGTACTAGATAAAAAGGAAAGCATGGGGTGCACAAATAAAAAATCCTAGAGAAATTTGCCTGCTCAGTTTCATCTGTACCTATTGAATTATTTTACTTTGTATCCCTTAAAATTAAAAAATTATGTTGAAAATAAAACAGACTCAATTAAAAATTTAGATGTTTGAAACTTAAAATTATTTCTAGGAAATGAATATTCTCATCTTGTGACAAATATATCATGTGTCCCACTTTACTAATACATATAAATTATGAGTTATTTATAATCAGTAGTTGAATTTAAAAACAGGGTGAATATGTACGTTATTCTTTACTTCTAATACCACTATATTGAAGGTGTATGGAAATGTTCTTTGAAACTTAATTGTAGAAAGCTTTCTGTGCATTTTGTTTTCTTAGTCCATTGCTTTTATAGTTCTGTTTATTTCTCTGAGATTATCACTTGCAAGCTGCATATCCTTATGAAACTCCTTTCTAATAGGTGGAAGTGCAATTGAAGTGGCTTATATACTAAACAAGGCTGCAGAAAGTTTTAACTAATCATGGTGCCCAAATAAACAGAAGCATTTGTTCTCTATTATTGAAATTCATTTGCCTTCAGAAAAACCCTGTGAACTGCCTTTGTCCAAACCAAGTATTTATCCCACTCATATCTATCAGAAATTGTAACCCCTAAAAGGTTGTTAAAGTAGCATTGAGGCTGATTTATTAAGCTATGTTCTTTTTTAATATAAATATGTATATGACATAGTTGAATTAACATTGACTACATTAAATTAAATAGGATGAATCCTGTAGTTCCTAGGCATGTAGAAATTTTATTTTTGAAACAGACATTTTGCCTTCCTGTAGGAATCCAGGCCAGAGATAATACAAAGTTAAATCAGTATTACATCTCTTGTAGGAGAAGAAAATTGGAAATACAAGGAGTTGAAGAAGAGGGAAGAAAGCATGGACAGTAAGTTGTCCAATATTATTTAGCCTAATATTTTACATATATGTATATATATATATATATATAGATATATATATATATATATATATATATATATATAAGAATTGATATGCTGATTGCATAAAGTTCTGCGGTCTTGTTCTACGGACAAGATAATTGATGTCTTACAGAACAGTCACAAATATTCAGAGCGTCTTTCAAGGTTTTTCATCAACCATTAAATGTCTTGGGAGCACAACTTTATTTTATGAAAGCAAAGCTGTAATTAATGGATTGAGTGATTAAAAGCAGAACTTTGAAATGAAAGACTGTAGATATAATGAAATTAATTAAAATTAGGGCTTCTCATATCTATTTACTCAAGGTGAATATCACTAAAGCTTTGTTACATGTCAAAAAGTTTTAATGTTGTAGAAACTTTAGTAGCAACTAACAGAGGCTGAAAACAACTGGCTTTAAGTATACCTTATTCCTTGTATACTGTAGGAGACAGCTTACAAAAAAAGTTGGTCTGTTACTCAGCAAAAGGGACAGTGGTCAGTAAACATGCCATGGAGGTTCAAGGGATATAATATGCTTTTTAAGTGTTCTCTAAAAATGTTCTATATAACTTATGGCTAGCATGATACTGCAAGACAGGTCTCAGCTGATAATAAAAGAAGATGAGTAAGACAAAACGCGGGGAGTTTCTGTGTTTTCAAATTACTGGGTTTCCTGAGAAGTAAAAAGACAAAAGCTCACTTGATCTGGATTTTCTGTATTAGTACAGATGTGTCCGCAGGGCTTGACTTTTTGGGTTTTGGTTCTGCTTCTACCCTTGATTAAAGGTTATTGATATAGTTCCAGACGGGTTAGTGATCTGGGGGACCTGAGAACTGAGATATTTGGGGGGACATGCCAGGACTCTTAAGGATGGGAAAAGAACAAATATAGTGCCTATGTAGAAGAAGAGGAGACAGGGAAATGCAGGCCAGTCAGATTAGTATCAGTTTACAGAAATAATCAGGGAAAACTATGCAAGCAAACATTATGTAAATGTTACAGGAATGGGAATATGAGTAGCACTAGTATTGATTTGTCAAGTACAAACAACTTTTTTTCCTTTTTTTGTGTCATACAAATACTGCAGAAAAAGGAATGTGTAGCAGATTGTGTACTTTAACTTCAGTACAACTTCTGCTGTCTTGTGATGCTTTTAGAAGCAAGCTAGGTAAATGTTGTCCATTATTAACCTATAATATGCATTAAGTTAAAAAATGAATAATTTTGAAAGATTCAATGCCAGAATGAAAGGATGTACTGTGTGGAATTTTTGGGAGTGTGTTGGATATTCAAGTTAGTCAGTATTTTCTTAATCAGTTGGATGGTGGAGAGAGCATCTGACAGAACAGTTACAAAAAGTGGACCATCAGAAAAGCTGAAATCATGTTGGAGGACTTCTGTTATGTTAGAAATTAATTACAGAAAAGTTTGGAAAGGACTAAGTATAAGTTTCTATACTTGGATAGAGTAATCAACAGCAAAAATGCAGAGGAGGGAGCAATTCATTATGTACAGCTCTGTGGTATGGCTCAGAGAGTGAATGACAAAGTGAACATGGCTGAGCAGTATCAGACTAACAAGGAAAATACCACAACAGTAAGTATTCATTAGAGTTTAATATGTTAGACATCTGAAGTAATCTTTTTCCCTGTGCATCAAATTCTTCAGATGGGAGTATTGTCTCCAGTTCTGCACATAAAGAAGGGGGCTGTCAGTCCTGAAAAAAACTGATGGAGCTATGCAGAAAGCATGACCTGCAAGGAAATATAGAAGAATGAGTCTTTTATTGTAGAAAATTTATGGCAGTTGTCAAATGTGTAAAAAGGCTGTTTCATATAATAACAGAATAATTTATTTCTGCATATATGTGGAGGATAGAAAAGGAGTAACATACCACTAGCTACGGAAGGATTTCAGGTTGGATATTAGTAAAAACTTCCTAACAATAAAACTTACCAAGTGTTGAAATAGATGGCCAGGAGAATTAATCTATCAGGAGCTGTGTGTGTGAAGAATGTAGACAAATATCTGAATTACTGATATAGAGCTGGTTTCGTCCTGGGGCAAGTGAATTAATTAGATGAATTCTTGCACTCTCTTGCATTCAAGAGTTTTTATGAATCTGTGAAATGCACAGCATTCAAATGAAACAAGGCCAGTCAGACCAGTGTGATGAAAAGAAAGTTGCTTGCAAAAAAGCAGTGCGATGAGATTTCAATACAGACCTTGCTTAATGTTTCTAAATAAATTTAAATGTTTAAAATAAAACAAAACAAAACAACAACAACAAAAAAACCACACAAAACAAACAACAACAAAAAAAAAACACCATAAAAAGTCCAGAATGCCAAAGGAGACCAACACTAGTCAAATCATATAGCTACTTTTCTGAGGTCCTAGTTTCACCATTGCAGGCTCAGTTTTACAGAATTACATACATATATGTGGATGTTATGTATATTAGTTTCATTGTTCATATTTGTAAATGTGTGAAAATGCTTTTCTATCACTGTTGAATCCTTCTTGCCTAAACAAGGACTTCTCCAGTTTCTATCCAGACAGAAAGTGTACAATCTCTTATGGTTCCTGAGTGCTCCTATGTGTATAAGCCATGCTTCTGGAGGAGAGACCCAGCAGGAAAGGAATGGTCATAACTTAGAGCTCTGGGCAGCATCTTGCTGGGCTTCCAACTTCCATGTGATGTGTCCAACACATTTTACTTTAGACTATCTCTCTCACCAGAAATACAGTGTTGTATTCCTAGAACACAGATACAGAGATACAGAGCACCTACCACCATTACAACTGTGTTGTCAGATTCAGTTGGACAATTACTAAAATGAACATAAATTAGACATGTAGCTAAGGGACATCACATAGAAAGGAAGAGGTGATACCAGGTCTCAAGACTTTTGCAGCGTTTGGCATTTAGTCCAGGCCATTCGAAATAATAAAGTTACCTGGTTCCTTTATTTAGTAGGCCATTTTGATAGCTTTCAGAAAAATAAAGACCAGAAACTGTTGGGAGAAGCATTTATAAAAGCATCAGACATAGTGGGGATGAAATTTCTTCCCCATCGGGTGGCAACCCTCACCTAAACACTCTACAAGAAGGCGGTGGCCTCATGTCCAGTATGTGTCACTGGAAGAATTCTTTTTATTTTCATTCCAACCCATAAATTGACAAGTTTCAAGGTCTCTACCACCTGGCTTTTAAATCAACAATTAAAGTAACCTATCTGAAACTGTATTGCTTCCAATTTGATGCAAAGTTTTGACTGGAAACAGCATTGCAACTATATAAGTAAGAGCCTTCTTTTTCATGTTTGTTAATCTCTAGATTTTCTAGAGAGTTTTGAAGATGTGAAGAATCAGGAATTGGAACGAAAGGCCCAAATAGAAGCCAACATTGTTGCACTTCTGGAGCACTCGAGCAGGGTAAGCATGTAGCATTTCCATCCTTTGGCAAGCTAGGACTCTAGACACGCAGAATAGGAGAGTGACTGGATAAGGAAGGCTGATGAATTTTATGTATTTAAATTTATCTACATAATAGTCTCTTAAAATGATTAAACATTAAACCATGTATAGCTGCAGTTAAAAAAAGGGTTCGTTCAATTTCTCACTTTTTCTGGGGGAAGAGTTTTGAACAGTATGTGATATTGTGACCAGAACAAAGGAATATTTTCATAATTTCTATAACTCTTCATGTCTGCCGTAACTAACATCAATGATGATAAACATTTCCAAATATTGCAAATAAAACTACTGCAATATTTTGTTCTTCCAAAGTTTGCAAATCTCAGTTCATGGATATTCTGTCACTAGTGTTACTGAACTTAAAATATTTCAGTGGTCCCTCTGATCTACTATGTCTGAAATACCCTGATGCATAATATTTAATGTAAATATTGTAAATGAATAATGTAACAATTCATACTGTTCACATTTGCAGTCTGCCACTTTTTTCATTTTCAAGACTTGTATTCTTTTAATGTTTTTGGCTCCCATGGATTTTTTTATGTCATAGAAAACTTTCATCTGAGTAATATTTTGATTCTATGATTATTTTAATTGTCACTTACCTCATTCAATATTGTATACCATAAGGTGTATTTTAGGCACTGTCACTTACAACAGATCTATATGACAGCAGAGTTTATATTTGGTGCATTTTTATTTGATCTGTGCTGGCCTGTCAATACATCTTTTATCAGAAGTTGGCAGAATGAAAGTCATTTACATTTAAATCACTGAAATAACAGACAGTGTCATAGGACGGGAGAGTTCCTTACTTGTCCAGTTACCAGTTGTTGTTTCAAAAATACAGCATGTTTTTATCATGATTATTGGTTACACACAGAATCTGAATCACATGAAACAAATTTCATCTGTTACCAACCAAGAGCTGAAGATTATGCAGGAAGACCTCACTTTCAAATCAAACGAAATGCAGAAATCACAGAGCACTGCTAAGAATCTGATTACAGGTAAGATCAGCAGCAGATTTTCTAATTAATTAATTAAAATAATAAAGACTACCTGCATTGTTACACTGGTATCATATAGAAGATTTCCAAATATTAGATATCAAGTGATCTTCAAGTATTAAAATACAGTCGTAAGTTCACAAAATGAAATGCTTGTGGGTTACAAGTTATTTATTTTTATCAATTTATTTCTATTTGTTTTATTTATTTATTTATATCTGTTAGATAGAGTATACTATGTATTTATAACAAGTAAGTATACTTATTTATATTTACTTTACTATTATCTCTAAGTGATCATCTTCCTTGCACAGATATATGTTAAACAAGTGTATTTCAATACAGGGGTTGAATTGAGCTAGAATTTGATTTTACTCATACCTATCTCACAATAAGATCTTTCATGATCTTGATAGAATGTTTAATCAACTGAAATAGAGTCTTGCACAGTTATCTAACCATGCATGATTTGTAAATGTATTTCTTAGTATCACTTACTTACGGTTTATGTTTTTCCAAAGGGATATGTACCACAGGCAATTAACTGACAACAACAGTGAATAGCTCTCAAATCCCAAGGCTTTGGTTCTGCTGAGTGAATACTCATTTTCATTTTATCTTCGAAATACTCAAATACTTATTAGCATCTTGAAGATGTTCTCTGTAATTTCAAAAAGCAGACAGTAGATTTCTTTCATTCCCATAACAAGTAGTTTGTTGTTTGACTGTTTATGGTAGAACTGTCCTCACAATTCTGTGTCTTTGCCAATATCATTATTGGTTCAGCAAACTTTTCCTTGTTTGTTTGGCTGAAAGGAAGGGGCAGGAATTAAGAACGATAAATCATTTTGTTAGAAGGCTGTTTCATGTTGTGCTTCATAGTAATTTTCAAAATAGGAGCCAGTATTGTGACTTCAAAGTAGTTATGAGCAAATAAGAAGTTATTTGGGACAAGATGTTAGAGAAATTGATTTTCTGTTGTGTGTTTGAACACTAGTGTTTGCTCATCTGCAAATACTCATTTTTCAGTTATAGTGTAGTTTAAATTTCTGGGCCTTATATTAAAAGTTTAAATATGACTTTTTGTTCTTCCATGTAAGCATAATTTCTGACTATTTTACAATATAAGGATGTTTTGGAAGCATGTAGTGCTATAGGGGCATTATTGAAAGAAAGATTTCTTTCTCTGTAAGGGAAGAGGAGGAAGTTACAGAATATGATTTTCAGCAGACAATTTAAGTTACTCCTAAGTAAATGTTTGACAGCTGGGATTCACAGTATAACAAACAACTTAAGATTCTTTCAGAAATACAGTGAATGCTCAGTTGAAGTTCCTTCTCATCTTTGAATTACAGCACAGTAATCTTCAGGATTCTTTTGCCATTATTAAAATCTGGATTTCCATATTTTCTTGCCTTAACAAAGATATTAAAAGTCCACCAGCAGAACCATTAAAAAAAATAAAAAAGAAAAGGAAATCATGAAAGGTAAACAAAAGTGCTGATGGCATAGTTCCCCCAAAACATTTCCCTGGGTCACTGTAGTTTATTCTGAGAATTTGCCACTGTGTACACACTGCATGCTAGATGCTGCAACTTCATGGCCTATCAGAAGGAACTGGGCTGCATCCTCTTCCTGTCTCTTCCCCGAGAGGAATTTTAAGGTTTTTTCAGTTTTGAGGTTTTTTCATTGAGTCTGCTGCTGGATAAGGATAAAATTTTCCCCTTCCAGTTTCTTTACTTTTCTCCAGAAAGTGTGGATGGATAGGAATATCCATTGCAGTCTTATCATAGTTGTATTAGACAGAACAGTACAAGAATTTTTTTTGCCATTTTGGCATTTAGGTTGGTACTACTCTTTACATGTAACTGGTCAACTATGTATAGTTTTAAAATAACAAAATACAGATATTAGAACAACTACATACAAAGTGAAAATGCTGTGATAAGAACTAGGTAAATCCTCATGAACATCTATAGTTGTTTTCTGCCATTTCTCTCCAATCTGAATTTATTTTATAATTTTATTTTTTACTGCTTCTGATCTAAAACTCTTATTTATTGATGTCCTTAAGCATTTGTCTTTAAACTGCAGTGCTGTAGGAACAAGAGAAATAAAGGTGTGATCTGTTCAGTTGTGGTTTACAATCTGTCATTGACCAGTATCAGAAACTTCACTGTGAAACTCTGAGCAGTTATAAAATATTGTAGACACAGTGAAAGTGTTTTCTTAAGTCCTTTGCAGTGGAAGGCAGACTGTGAATTACTTACATGTGAAGCAATCAAAAATATTTTAATTTAACATCCTTCTTTTAATTTGCATGGGGCTTTTTCATATTTATATAAATGCTCCTTGCACATAGCGGACACTTTTGATCTTATCTTATAGATCAGCTTTCCTCAAGATAATTGCAAATGGTGCACAAAAGTCTTGGTTTGTCTTTTTTTTTATTTATTTTGAGGTTCCTAAAGAAATCATGTAAGTGCTCTGTAAAAAGCCAGAAATGTTGATAAAAGCAAGTGTTTCTCTCTAGAATATAAGTATATGGCATAAATACACAAGCAGAGAGATAAGTAGCAAAATCTTGCTCTGAGAGTGTTTTGATCAGGTGAGATTTTCCCATATAAGTCCACTGACAAAACTATACCCACAGGTTTTGGAAAGGTAAACTCTCCTTCTATCACATGGACACATCTATTTTCTTCTGCCTTAAAGATTTATACTGCCTTGGTTAAATTGGGGAGGAAATCTTCTGTCCTTTTTTCAGCAGATCAGCACAAGTCTCAAGATGCAAACCTGTGCCAAGAAAAGTTTTTTTGTGCAGTCTCATCCCTCCCAACAGCCCATGTTCCCTGATACTTTGGAATTTAGGAAGAAAACTGCATTATCTGTATCGTTCTTCTGAGTTAGACAGAGGTGAAACAGGTGTGAAACATGAGAAGATGTAACCATGTGTTTAATGTTCAGGAACATGAATGAAATACCATGACAGGTCAGGTCGCAAAACCATCCAAACTAAGTCTAGCCAACATCTAGTCCTTCCCCACTCTGGTAGGTAACTTACTCCAAGACTGAGTCAAAGTATTTTTATTACTTTGTGTACCTGTATTGTTTCTTCTCTCGCACGTCTTGTGTCTGGACAATTTCAGTCTCTACAGTCCTCTTTATGTCAGAATCCACCCACAGTTCTAATTCCTTTAATTACCTGTAACCTGTTTTGAGTGGCGTCTCAGAAGTAAACATTGTATATTGTAGCCTATGTTGATGTTGTAAGCTGTGACACTTCTTTTCTGTGGACGTATGAAAGTGTTTTGCTGTACAAAGCAAATGTTTACAGCAATTTTCACAATTTGTTGTCCCAAAACTAAGCCTTATCCATATTCAGGCAGCACAAATAAAAATAACATGATGCTAAAAAAACATAATAAAAATACTTCTTTTATTTGTCTCCATCATTGCAATGAACTTTTTCTAAGTTATCACCACTGCTTTAAGATTGTGGTGCTATAATTAATTGTGTTATAAACATTAAAAATAGAAACACTGTGATACACTGTGATACACACTGATGATCACATTTTCATTACTCTTCACTTACGGATTATAATACAGTAATTGTAATGTATGAGTCTAACTTGTGGCATGGTTGTAAAGATCAATTTTTTTTTCCTTCACATTAATAGTTCCCATAAATGAAAAAAATCAGAAGTATATTTAGGAGCTGTTTATATTGGTTAAATATAGAATAAATCTTTATGTAATGGGCTGTACATTTTGAAACAAAAAAGTACTGTTAATTAGAGATTGTGTGTCTGGTGATCTAGAGAGTCAAAAACTGCAGCTGGACCTACAGAAGATGGAACTGTTGGAGGGCAAGATGGTTGGTGAACTGGCTTCTCTTAAAGACAAAATTGAACAGACAAAAGCAGAGTTGGAGATCTACAATAATTTGCCAGCTCTGAAAGCATCAGGAGAAGAAAAGAAAAAGGTAATGAAAAGGATGAAACAAAGTGTGTGCTTTTGAACAGCTAGTGGAGCGGAATCCAGTTTTGTGATTGACAGTCCTTCCTGACAGCTGCAAAATAGGATTGAGCATCAGTGCAAATGAATCCAGATACTATTTTGCTTAATATGTGACTTATTGACTGGGTACATGCAGCAGGTATTCAGCTGGGTATCTTTTGATAACCTCCTTCCACAAAATCTCCCCATTCTATTTTAGCAATTCAGCTAAACTCTTATGCAATTTATGACTTCTTGTAGCTTTGAATTTAGCAATCTAACACAGAACACAAGCAAAAGAGAATTTCCTACAAATTCTTAATAACAGCATTCCCACCAGTGCTTCTGCAGTATTGTCTAAGTATACAACTTGGTCATAATCATTGATTATTATTTTTGGGATAGAGCATGCAGTGCTAGAGAGAAGCATGTGAGTTCTTAATGCATATGCATGTGGTCTTGTTCTAAAAGGAAAAAGAAGTAGCATCTTGAAAAGTAAATTGAAGTAATGTGCCTGAAGCCTACAGCAAGTGAACTCATCCATTAATCAGTTTGTGTTGGGTTTTTCCCTAACTAGAAACTCCAGGCTGACAAAGAAAAATTAACAAAACGCAGCCATGCTTTTAAGAAAATAATGGAGCATTTGAATACAGAGTATGAGACACTAAAGAAGGAGCTGCAAGAAAATGAGACCCATTCTCAGGTATAGTCAATTTACATATTATCCCTTCAGTTATTTGTTTCTTGGTTTTGGTTTTATCATATACATGAAGCATTGTACAGACAGAATCTGTTCCTTCTTGGTGAGTTTTCTAAGTCATGTGTTGTAAGTGCGTAGCTGTACTTGCTGTCTTCAAACAAAAGTTAATATTGTGCCAACAAAAGGCCTGTAACCTTTGGATTACTAGCAGAGATCTTTCTGAGCTAAAAGTTATGTGAATCTTTTATTTAAGTGTTTGTGTTAATCTTGCTCAGAACTCTCTACCTTTTGCCTTTCCTTTGCTTAAGTAGTTTGAGGACAAACTTAGAAAGAAGCTGCAGGGAAAAAATAAAGTCACTACTAATTATATAAGATCCCTCTTGTTTTTATAGTCATGGTGGTAATTTTATTTCTCTAAATCTATGCTATTAATTCCATTTTGCTTTTTCCAATTCTTCTGCTCCTTGCAGGCCACTGAAGTTTAGGGTCTGTTCACCTTTAAACAGCTTTGGTATATATTTATGGTTACATTTCAAAAGTGAATCAGGAAAGAAGATGTTTATAATCTCTTGAGCAGCTTCTATTCTTTCATTATAAACACACATAAATTGCTGTCGTTTTGGCAGCAGAACTTTACTGTCATATATGTTTGAATGCACAGAAGAAATACAGATAACTTTAAAATAAGGTGGAAAGGAAATTTTTTTTTTAATGCATTTCACTGTTTTTTATTGATTGAGGTTGTTGAGATATCTGTCCTTTAGAACTGTTACTTTTTCTAATATGGTTAAAAGCTGAAGGTCATATTGTACATGTTTAAGTTGACTTTCTTCTAAAGTGAATGTTGTAGAGCAGATGAGAAGGCATAGCTCTAACTGAGGCATATGTGTCAATTTGTGGCATAGGATTATTATAATCATTCTAGGGTGATGATATAAATCCTCAAAGCTACATGCCAAATTGTGGAAGATTTCAGATACTGTGAATCTTTTTTGCCAAGATCAAATTCTAGAGTTTAGGTAACTTAGAAATACATACCCAAACAGTGTTGAGATACTTGTATAATGAGGCTTAACATTTTATATAAAATAGTAGTTGTATGGCATTTCTTCAGTTCATTAAGCTGTGGCAGCTCTATTTTTATATGTATGAAATAGATTTGTTTCTTTACTTTTTATGTCCTGAGCATAAACAAATGAGGGTGAATTAAAGCATGTCTTATAATAACTGGTTATTTGACCTTCATCAAGCATTTTGAAGTACAGTGTTCATAAATGTGGAACACTTGAGCAGTTTTGCAAGGGGTCAGCTGGTCTTCAGGCAGTTACTATAAAAATACACTGAATCTTTCCTTTTCTGTGTGCAAGATAGTAAGTATTTCAGTTCCAGGCTCCTTTACTGGCTGTGTTGTGTGCAGCAACATCTACCAAGAGGACAATAAAAATTCTAATTGGTCAGAAATACCTAGTCTTGGAAACAAATTATTGCATTGTTTGCTGCAAACTAGTACACTAGATAACTGATTCTTTACTGTTAAGGTTTGAGCTATACAGAAACTATTTTTAAGAATAAGCGTTAAAGCAAAATACTGCAATATTTTCCTTATTTATTACCTTAATTTCCACTTCAAGTTTAGTCTCAGAATGATTTTCAGTTTTACTTTTTAAAATAACATCTTCGTATCTTAAAATGCAGAACCTTGAACAGTAGCATCAGAAAAACAAATATAAAATTGTATTGTAAGGAAGCAGCCATCACTATAATGTCCACATTAGTTTCCTGTTGATGCTGAAAGTATTGAAGAAGTGCCAGCACTGAACCCACACTCCTACAATCTTCTCGCTGCAGCTCTGTTCTTATCACAACTTCTGCCATCAGACAGGAAACTTAACTATGGAAGTAAGGAAGTTTCTTCTGTGTAGTGCAAAGTCCAAGACAGTGTCAGGAAATATTGTATCTTTGGTGATTTTAGATCTTACTGATTCTAAGAAGAGATCCATCTTACTGATATGAAGCATAATGAGAATTAGTATCTCCCTGAATTGTTCACCCTTTTACTTCTGACTTGCCTGTTAACTTCCTTATATGAACAGTCTTGAATTCTCATCTGATTTTTTCATCTGTCACTGCAGTTGCATGCAGTACTTTTATATTGATGGATTATGAATTGCTAAATTATATATGCAGGTTAATCAGCAGCTTTAAAAACATTTTGCCACTGTTACTAATTTCTGTGTTTTTTATGTGAAATAACTTTGATCTTATCAGTTGATAGAGTACAAGGTACTGATACAAAATTATTTGTGTGAAATGTGTGTTGTAATTATTACCGTTTTAATTTTTGGCTCTTTTTGTGTTTTCAGCTTACAAATTTGGAGAGGAAGTGGCAGCACCATGAGCAAAATAACTTTATGATGAAGGAGTGTATCCTTTTCTTTAAGAAGTAGGAGTCAAATTCACACACTGTATTAATTGAGGAAGAAGTCTGTTTCCTCCAGCAGAGTAAGACAGGACGGAATGGGCTGCAGAAAAAGGGGAGGAGGGGAAAGGCCATCCTTTGCAAATACCTGGTTAGCTGATAGATATTATATGTAGCAAAACTTGCATGTGTTGTCTGAAACCGTTTTACAGGATCCTGAAGCATAAGTTTTGCCTTGCAGTCTGGAATTTTTCCTTCTTCCTCAGGTTTGGCACTAGGTTTTATACAAAGTTCATCTTCACATCTCTCTGGTCTTATCTGATATTAATCTGCCAGAATAGCATTGTTTGAAAACATGCTGGGGTGGGGAACTGTCTTATAGCTCTCTTTATGGGATTCAAATTAACAAGTTGCATTCCAGTAATCATATCAGCAAAATCGTTACTTGCTGATTTGCAAATGGCTTTCATAAGATAGTTTTTGAAATTAGGAAAAGCACTGAAGTTTGTTTTAATTAGACTGATAGTTCTTCTCATCTAGTACAATTTTTCTATTTTTCTCCTTAGTTATGACAGAGATCTGAATAGGACCAGGCTGCGCTTTTATTTTATATTCTAGAGACAGTTCACCACAATAAAATTATTCTTCTTACATACTTCTTACATTCTTCTTACATACATGCTTACATACTTCTTTTAAATTATTTAAGAAATAGATTTTTATTTAAAATATTTGAAATCTCCAAGATGCACAGAATAACCATTACGTGATTACAGTACAAATGTAATTGGTAAAGGTAACATCAAAACTAGACCCCACCATCTAGTGTAGTGTGTTGGACAATCAACATTCATTCGTGTCTCAGAAAATGGCATGAGGATATTTTTCAGGTAATTTTCTGTTAGCCTAGCCATTACAGAAATAATACTGCTGATGATGATAATTATTTAGTAATTAATGTATATACGTATAGCTATATGTATGTGTATACATGTAATGTTTTCTGCAAATACCAAATATCCCATTTCTCAAATCTGGTAAGTGCTCTAATTCTCAGAAAAATATCTGAAAAAAGTCTTGGACAGTGTAATATAGTTGGAGCCACCTCCTCTTTGAAGGAGGCTCTACAGAAATATTTTCATAAGGCAATACTCTTAAAAACAACTTTTCTTAACAGAAAAGACTTTAAGACAAACCAAGAGAAAAAGTTGATCAGGATATTAAAGTATCTCCTAACTTGGTATGAAATATTGCTTATCCAAGTGCAGAACCTTATACAGAGTACTTATGTCTGCTTGGGCTACTGGAGAGGGGCTGCTTTCTTAGATTGGAACTTTTGTAGCCAGACTGTACAACTGTACATAACAAATGCCTTGAAATTATTTGGTTTGCAATGTAACAACAGGCAGAGTCCTTCATGAAGGACTTATTGTCTATATATATATATATATGAACAAAAGTGACTCAGGCATGTAATCGCTTCCTTTTTCTACAGTGCTTCTCATGAGATGGCAGCTAGTAAATAAGTGTAAATCTTTTAGCCCCAGTCTGAGTTTTTTCCACTATTTTCATCCCTTGACGGTTTTCACAGAAGGAAATGTATGGTGTTGTGGTTTTCTTGTGATCTGTGATTATGCTTATATTTATGCTGGCATTTTGTTTCCTTAATTCTTTTAATCAGTCATAGCAACAAAAAGTCGGGAGAGTGACTACAAGCCAATAATGGAGAATTCAAGAAGGCTGGTCAAAGAATACAACAAAGCTCTCATAGAAGCTTTACAGAACACCAAGAACTGAACCCAGGCATTTCCTTCCTGCCCAAATGGACCAACAACGAGAGATGTGCAAAGGCCACATGGAAAGCTGGGCGGCTGAGATAATTTATTCACCACTAGGGTGACAGATATTCTTAAAATTATTTTTCCAGGTTTTTAGAAATTACAGGTTTTAATACTATCCCTCCTTTTGCACTGTTTAAAATTTTTAGAAATAAACATCTGAATTTTAGAAACAAAAAGGAAATACTGCCCAATGAGTTAACGAGGCTCATTACTGAACTGCATCTCAGATATGAAGTTTTAGTCTGCCTTACACACCGAATTTCTAATTGCCTTGTAGTCCTACCCCTGCCAAACAGAACAGGACTGCTTGACAGCCTATCATATGCATATGCATATCTTAAATTAAGTGCACAATAAGACAAATGGTAACATCAGCCTACCATACCTATATAGATAGCAATTTATACCAAGTAAGGAAAGCATCTAAGGACAACAAGCATCTTTTAAAGTCAAAATTTCTTCATAGTGTAAAATCTTACAACAAAAGCAAATGCCAGCAAATTTTCATTTCCTAATGGAGAATTAACTTCTTTATTATTCAAGATGTAATTATAAAGAGCAAACTCTAATAAGAAGTAGTGAAATATTGCTAACATTGATTTTGTGTGGAGCTTTTTACTGCTGTAGTATTCACCAGTAAAGGAAATAGCAGAGAAAATTATTTGTATTTTCTGCAATGATTTTTTTCACTCCAGTTTCAAGCAGCAGTGTCATATGGGACCTCTGACAAAAATCCTCAAGAAGGAGTTTCAACATAGAACAAAAACAGGACTTATATAGAAAATAACAATGTGTTTTATGATACAGAAAGTTTCAGAATATGTTTAGATTTTTTTTTTAAATCCATTCATATATTTGTTCACATTCTACATGTAATAAATTTATAAACTGCTTATTGATAATTTCTTTCACCTGGTATATTGTAAGCTAGTGCTGATCAAATTGAAAAGGCACAGTTGACTATAGATAGAAATCTTAGCTGAACAATAAACTAGCCTTATAAAAAGAAACGACAAAAAAGCAGTGGGATCTGGTTTATAGTTGTTCTGCTCTCTTAGAAAAGTTTTCCAGAAACGAGGTTGACTATGCACCTCACTTCATTCGAGCAGAGAAACTCGAGTAGAGAAATTATGAGGAAATGTTCTGAGTCCATTAAAATAGTTCTGTATTTTTGTCACTACATTTCCTCAAATCTGTGATTGACATTTTGCGTATAAAGAAATCTATAAGCTAAAAATATTGAAGATTTGTACAGAAAGCACTGTGTTTGCTGATTCAGCACACTAAATGGTATTGCTCTATAAATTTAGAATATTTAGAGATAATGGAACGGGATTTCTATAAACTAAGGACTGTTATCTAGGGGAAATTCCCAGTAAAGTCTCTTCCTTCCTGTCAGAGTTTCAGCTATTCCAGAGAAAGCCCATTATTTGCAGAGATAAAGTTGAAGTCTAATATTCTCACCAATCAAACCATCAGCAAGAGAGATCACCTCCTGAATTCCATTTTTGCTAGAACAACATATTGTAATGAACAATGGAAAAAAGCTGCAGACTGAATAAACAGACTACTTTGACTTTGCTTTCTCCCAGGGCAGGGGAAGGTTTTGTTCCTTGGTAGTGATTGTGTAAAAGAGCATGGTAAAGTTTTCAGGTTTTTGCTGTGTTCCCAGGAGATGCCTGTCATGAAACCCTTTTCTCCAGCATGCTGTTCTGTTCTTTCTTCTACTGAAGGATCTTCAGATAACTTGTTTGTGTCTAAGAATCTCATCACTCATTCTTTCTCTTAACAATTCACCCTTATGATCCTTGATAGCAGTCATAGTACCCATGGCTGTAAAGAACTGTATGGATTCTGAGTTATAAGATGTGTGGCGAGTGTTTCATCTTCCTCTGGAAAATTATTAACTCACTCCTAGTAGTGAGCTGAGTAAATTGTACCCTTACGTAGTTCCTCAAGTGTCAGTGAAAATCGCCCTTTTTTTAACTCTTTATCTTTTTTTTTTTAGTACAGTTTAAGTATCAGATAATGTTTTTTCACTGAAGCTCCTGTGTGTACATCAGGACACTACTTCAGTAACACAGGTCTCTCTCTACCCAGGCAATCTTTTATCCATTTTATGCTATGACTTCAAACTGAGAGGACATGAATTAACTGTGAGCATCATGCAGCATTTTAAATGTGTTCTGCTCACCTCTCTCAGCAGGGCTGAGTAAGTATCACCTCCCTCAGCCTGTCTAGCAATGCTCTTCCTAACTTGCCCCCAAATACTGCTGGCCTGTTCTGCTGTGTGTTGT
This sequence comes from Dicaeum eximium, assembly GCA_013396995.1. Lineage (NCBI taxonomy): Eukaryota > Metazoa > Chordata > Aves > Passeriformes > Dicaeidae > Dicaeum > Dicaeum eximium. Next base: position 40,579 of record VWZP01008445.1, on the reverse strand, counting down.
TGGCTCTTCGTCAGCTTGGTTTGTACCACAAAGGGCCCCAAGGTCCTTTTCACTGAAGCAGGTTTCTAGCCACTCATCTCTCAGTGTGCATGGGTGCCTGGATTGTTCCTACACAGGGGCAGGACTGTGTGTGTATCTGTGTGGAACTTCATGACATTCTTGGCTGCCCACTTCACCTGTTTAAATCCTTCTGAACGGTGCTACACCCATATGGTGTATCAGCCACTACTCCTAGCTTTGTGTCACCTGCAAGCTTCCTGAGGGTGATCTCTGACCCGTCGTCCAAGTCATCAGTCAAAAGGTTAAACTGTATTGCCTCTATATCCATGGCTGTGGTATTCCACTACTGTCTAGCGTCCAGCTGGACTTCAGGCCACTGACCACAGAGTGAGCCCCAAGCCTGCTTATCTAACCATACTTTGTCAGCTTATCTGTGAGGATTTAATGGAAAACTCTGGCAAACACCTTGCTTAAGTTGAGGTAAACAACATCCACACCTCTCTCCTTGCACGTTGAGTTAGTTGCCTCATTGTGAATGGCTATCAGGTTGGTTAAGTGTAATTTCTGCTTCATAGATCTGTGTTCTCTGCTCATGATCAACTTCCCATCCTTCATGTCTCTGGAAATCATATCTAGCCTTAGTTGCTTCACAACTTTCTCAGGGACTGAGATGAGGCTGATCAGTCTGTCATGGAACAGATCACTCTTCTTGCTCTCCTGAAGCTAGGAATGACATATTCTAGCTTTCAGTACTCAGAAGTACTCCATTACCACCATTAAAAAAAAGGTACTCAGGAATGACCTTGCAATGCCTTAAGTCAGCTACTTCTCTACATGTGTGTGCATCTCAACAAGCTCCATAGAATTGCATGTATGCAGTTTGCTAAAAGTTCCCTTACCCAGTCCCCCTTCAGTAAGCTGCACTGACGCATTAGGATACCAGGTTTGACAATTACTGTCCTTTCCACATCCCACTTCAATGGCATACTGTATAAAAAGAAGCATTTCAATTTCAAAGCCTGCAATCAAAGGGTCTGTTGCTTCCATGTTATCTGTGCTTCAGGATGAGCACAGGAATGACTGCTGTTCTTCCCAGCTCATGATGGCATGACAGTACACCAAGCTCATTCCTATATATTCAGGGATATCATCATATCTCCAGGCAAACTCTATTTTTGCTGCAAGCAAAGGTTAATCTTCTTGTTGGTCTTCCTGTTACATTTTGCCTTTATTACTTTTCATGGTGATTTTAAAAAGCTTGTTTTTCTTTCAAAATAAGTTTATTTTTTAATTTCTCTTAGTGAGCTTAGAAGACAAGACTGCAATATTCCTGTGAGTAATTCCAGACAGGCAGAACAGTGAGAGTTCTTTTTGCCTGACAACTTTAGTTAATGGCTCTTAGTGCTAGTATGTGCTATTTCACAATTGTAGGGATATGTTTCCAAGGAGAAGTGTTTGTAAGTTCTTTCAGGATGCTTCTATTTTCCTGCTGCATGCATAAAACAAAAATACAAGGCATAATGTAGGGTTTAGGAAGAGGTGCAAGCCATTAGAGTGTCTTAGTTTTGAGGAGAAAGCTATTAAAGGCTTACTTTGTAACTGTTCTTAAAGTATCTGCTGTGAGTGGGCTCCTTGGAAACATCTCTCTTGGTGATAATGGGTGTGGTGGATGTAGCAATTGGAGTGAAAACCCTTCCGATTCTGAAAGTGGTCCTAAAATTGGAGCTCACTTGAACACCTGCATCGTGTGAATAGCAGCTGATCACCAAATGACCAAATGATACAAGGCTCTGAAGTACTAACCATCATTCAGAAGGGAACTGGATTACTCCCAGACAAAATAGTTGCCATCTTTTTGAATAAAGAGGAAGGAAGCCTTTAAGCATTCACTGCTACAGCAATTATCTGAATTCAAATCCCAGCTTTGATCAATCATTCATTGTGATTGACAGAATCTTGGAGCAGAGGAAGAAATGTTCTTGCCCTGACTTGCGCTCAAGACTTAGAGGGACTCNGAAAAAAAAAAAAAAAAAAGAACACCAAGAGAGAAAAAGAGCAGAGCCAGAAATGTAAAATTATCCACTCTTGTTTCCTTTTGTAGCAAAGGATGAGTAAGGTGCAACACCTCTGTCTCCAAATTACAACTCAAGTTTGCCTACAAATACTTGTGATGTAAGGGGGGCTCAGCACCTCTTAAAATCAGGAAGAAAAAGAAAATAGTGACTGTAATAGAAATTATCGGTTGCATCAGTGACTTCAACAGTTAGGCACGAGAGACAAAATTCTAAATGAAGCCTTCAGATTTCCAAGATTTCTGCAAGATTGCCAATCCCATATCTGGAAAAGGAGGCAGGTGGATGGCAAATTTATCACTAAGTTTAAAATATACTTGTTTAAAATCACCATTAAAAAGCACCATTAAATCATACCAACAGTGTGATAAGCCAGTGGAAGATAGTAGGTCCTGCAAACAGGATATTGAGAATGAATTTTTGTAACCCTAGTGGCTGAGAACACTACCTCTGAGATCTAGTTGACATGACCCATTTCCTGGTCCTTGGAAACAACAGTCCGATCTTCAAAGATCACATGCATTAAGAGGTTTATGAAATTAATCTTTATTTCTCCAGTCTAGCAGTATGTTTTTACAGTTTATCCCAGAACCCCTGTTTTTTCCCCCGGGTTTCTCCTGTGTCAATCCTTCCTCCTCTCCCCACCCAGACCCCTACCAATCTCCAGAGCCCTGTCTGTCAACCTTCCCCTTATCCTGGGGGAATTCCAAACGGCATTGAGTGATCAGGCAGATTCAAAGGATGCCCTCTCCTTCTAAAGGTATTGGGCTATCCAGGTGTCCTTCTTCCCCTGAAACCCCCCTCCCCTACCTGGTTGGTGACTTTCCTGCCCCTTCCCATCCCACCTCTGCCCAGATAAAACCAACGGGGCAGCATGGCCGGGGAAGGTCTGGTGTGGCAGTGGCTGAATGGAGAAGCCAGCTAGCTGCAATAAAGTTCTGGATCAAAACCCCCCACCAGACCCCACTCCTTTCTTCACCATCTATCTAAAAGGACTCTCTGACAGAGGGAGAGTCGACCCCTGCAAGAGGCAGCTCCGACCCGTTGAGCCAAGTCTGGGCTTGGCACCACGCGCCTGGTTCCGCCACCTACAGCATCTGGCTAGCCAAGAGCGTCTCCAGGGATTGCACCGCGGCTGCTGCTACCTGGCTCAGCCGCTGGATTCCAGGCAAGCCCAGGCAAGTTCCATCCCATTCTGCTGATAACACAAATAGCCCAGATGGCAAAACTATGAAATCTGCCTTGTTCATACCCTTTTAGCAGTAATAGTATTATTGCTGTATGTCATTTGGGGAGATTTAATATCAATATCTTAAAAGATATTTGGATATACAATTATTGCCATTAAACATAAATACACAGACTCATTTGTCCTTCAAAACATATTGTAAAAAAATACAACGGAAGTAGTAGAACAGAGAAGCAAATTTTTGTCCTTCTGCTGATAACAGGCAGTTCATTCTAAAACACACATGAAGCATTTTTCAGGGGAATACAAGTGACTTGCAAAGTTGAAGTTTTCAGAGCACAGATGTTAGACAAATGGCCTAATGTCCTTCACAATTAATTTACTGATACAGAAGCTCTTAAGTACTCCTGTGTTTTTTCATCAGCTGAGCTTTCCCTATGAAAGAAACTTGAGATTGCCATCAGGCCCTGTGTTTAATTCCATTCAGTAAATTCCCTTTCATTTCAGAATCAAGGAAGACAGGAAAGAAACAGCTCCCTTTGGCTAAGGCTCTTCTGTAGACTCCTCAGTACTGAGCCATTTCCCAGACTAGGTTCTCCAAGACAAACTCTTTTTGGAAAAGAAAACAAAAATCCTGAGCAAAAAAAAGTGGATCACAGCTATGTTTACAACCGTGGATTGCCTTCTGAGTATGCATATGCAGGAGAAGCAATAGACAAAGCATAAAGAAACAGCACCTCTTCAGAATGAGGTGCAGCAAAAAGCACTGTAACCTTTTCTACCTCCCCTTAAAGTTTCTCAGAACCACCCATTTCAATAGCACCATTCCTCCATACTGTCCCATCCATGTTTGCATGACATGTACCCCAGAAATCTTTACCTCCCCCTATTTACCACTGCCACTGAAGTAGTAGGGGCAGTGCTCATCCTGAGTGCTTACACCAGCAGCTGCACATGTCCTCTCCCTGGCCTCCTGGCTGCTACCTCTCACTTCCAGGTGGTCCCAGAGAGATGGCTTAAGGGATACAGCTGGCCTCAGTGGCGTAGGCCATGTTGCTAAGGGGAACAGGATCTGTTTGAGAAAAGACACTTAAACCCCATCATTTGTGAACCTTTGTTTCACATTAACTGACTGTGATGAGTAATAATCCCTGAACTTCCTTTACTGCCTCCTACTAACACATATTAACATCACATCAAGGCCAAAATAATGGCTTGGTTCCAAAAAAATAGAATACAATCAGACACTGCAAGAGGATATGTGATTTCTGCTAACACATCTACCTGACTAGAGAAGTGCAGTGGCATTGTTTCTTTTTCCTCTTCACATATTTCCATGTGGTACAGCATGTATGAATGGGTTGTCCTTGAGACAAGTATGCTGCTTATCTAAGGAGGAAAGCCTGGTGTCAGGAGTTCAGGGCACTTGACATATCATAAAATTAGCCTTCAGCAGAGAGAGTTATGAAAAGCCATGTTTAATGCTAGGGTTATATTTATATATTGGAAGACAATTTGTTTCCCTGCTGCAACTAGTTTGAATTAGTGCATGCCATTGTGTTGGGGGTTAAGATGTGAATATGTTTGAATCAGCAGTTAACAACCAACAAAACTGATGTTTCTGCGGGGAGAAACTTTTGGAGTCTTGAAACTTTTCTTGAAACTTTTGGAGTCTTTCCAATTACCTTTAGAAAATATGAGAATGTGGGCCAAAATATAGCTACATACCTACCTGAGGATGTGGCAGGGATGCTCATTGGACAGCCTGGTAGTCCACAGCCCCACAGACAATAAAAGTTAGAGTAACTCAGTACCATATTTTATTCTTTGCGCCATCCTTACTTTTAGCCCAGCTTCTTTTACACTCCATCTGATTTTGCCAAAGGCTATCTCAGATCATTAATAGTGAATGCAGGCTGAGATTCAGTACCCCTGTCAGCTAAGGACTATCTGTTTGGTGTTGAGGACAGGCCATTCTACTGCACTTCTGTGTCGCTTACTAATCAGAGGGTGATCAGATCATACAGTTTTTAGTTTACAGGACACAAAATTAATATGACTTACCTTAAAAAATACTTTTGTTCTATTCTCATTAAATACAAAGATGAAAATATGAAAGCTAGACCTAGCAGATACTTAATGTTGAGACAGAGTATGTCAGAACATTGAAGCCCTGTAAATTCTGCAGTAGAAAAGGTTTATCATGTGATTAATTTTGACTTCAGTGGGAGCAGTATTTAAACTGTGGCACTTAAAAGCTTTCCAAACAGAAACAGGCCTAAGTGGAGTACTTTATTGTTTGCTGAATTGTAGATGCTATTCTTTATTTCTTCGAAAATGAAATTTTGTAATGAAACAGAAATCAAACACACAATCCTGCAGATGCTCATATTCTAAACAAATTCTGACTTGGGTTAGTATATATCTCCTCTCTTCGGGCTTCCGCAGGCCTTTGCAGCCTTCTTGTATTTGTGGAATGCTGCATGTTCAGGCTGTCCACTCTGTCCTGGAGATAAATAACTACCTTGTCATCATGGCAGATGAAATTATCAGTAAGCACAAGTTGGTCCTTCAAAAAAGAATGAACAGTTCACCTGGCTCATTTTTCATACTGCAAAATCAGTGTCAGGAGCATTGCTTTGTATTTAGGTGTATTTCAGATGGAGACATGATGCATCTCTCCTCAGTGACCTCTTCACAGCAAGAAAGTGATATTTAAATGGAAACTTTAAAAAGCCCTCTAAGCTTACAATAGCAATCTGAAGAACCACAGCCTTGACTGCAGTTGCTTAACTCCCCTCTCCTTTCCTCCCTGCTCTCCTTTCTTCCCTTCCATCCCTTAACAAATCAAAAGACATTAAAAAATAATTGAGGATTGGCCAACTTATAAACAGGTTAAATGAATGACAAAACAGAGTTATCCACTAGATAGGAAATATGATAATACTTAGTATCTGCTACTACAGTAAGTATTCTGATATTGGAGAGATCTCTACTTGCAGGCTTCTCAAAGTTAAGGTGCAATTGGAAAGGGGTTATCACTGCTGCTTCACATCTAAGAGCAGAAATAGAGTAGATGTTCTCTAAAATCTAAAGTGGACAAAATGTATGTGTTTTTTTCTTAGTCTGAAACCAAACCACATAAATATCTTATATTCTGCCTCCTTTAAGTGTCAAAAAGGAATTTTAGTAATGTTTGTAACTCATACTGTGTTTTTGCACCCAAAGGATATTTTCAGTATAAATTTCTACTTGGTTTGGCTTTCAGTTATATGGGGGGACAGGAGAGACACACGTAAGGAACTCTGGACTGCTGCCTTCCCATTTGCTGTGATTGTAACCCTTCTCTCCGTGTGGCAATACATCTTGGATGTGAAGGACTTCCTCTGTGAAACCTACACTACAAGCAAAGTCTAAAAGGAAATTAAATCAAAGTAGGATAAAACCATACCCCATTTCCAAAATTATGCTGAACATTCCTTTTTCTGTACTTCCATAAAAGTAATTCTGGCTGTTGGCATCTTGGCAGGACTACAGAACTTCCAAATGTTATATTGCTATGGATCATGTTTAGTCAAGTGGTAAATAAGATTGCTCTTTATTTTCAATTCTTTTTATATATTTGAGTGCTGCCTTTCAATTTATTTAAATTTTTTTTTTTTTGCTTTTCTTTGTATGTTTAGTTTTGGTTTTGTTTTAGCTTCCAAGACCTCCCTGAGTGATGCAGGCATTTTAATCCCACTGAAGTCATAATAACTCTGTGAGATTTATTATTGCAACAAGTTTTCAGTCTGTTTCCAATTGTTAAATGTAAAGAAAAATTGTTTCCAGTGAAACACATGAACTAAGGGAGTAGGTCACTGGATTGTGGATGGCTTTGGTCTATACTGGATTCAGCTGGCTGCTTTGTTACTGTTTACTTCATATTTTCATTATTGTGTGCAGAAATGCATTGCAGACAGCAGCTTACATGTGGGTTAAATAAATAAGAGAAAACACAATAGCACACTGAGAAGTGAGCAGACCTGGTCTTCAAGAAGGAGATAATAACACTTTCCATCTACTGTACCTAGGTGGAGGATGTTTTACTTGCACTCTCCCGCCTACTGGAGGATGCCATCATTGTTCCTATTCTGCTGACTGTGAACAACAGCAGTCCCCTGCTTCTCCAGCAGCTCCAGATAATTGTTTTGATATATTGCTGGATGGACGGGATTTGCACTGCCCTGCAGCCCTGCTGATACAAAAATGCCTTTAAGATCCTGCCTTTCCCATCCTAATCTACAAAGGAAACAGGAAAAAGGAACTTAAACTCCCTGTACTCAGACAGCAATGAGACTGTTCCAGCCTGCGCCAGTGCTCTGATTTCTTGCCTGTGACTTGTAAACAGCGTACCATGCAGGACAAGAGTAACTGCTGAAGGTCTGCCCCTGGGAAAGGATACTCCATGAGCGACTGTAAGAACTGGATGGATACACTTTGGAAAGCATGGACCCTCTAGCACACCTAGTTCTCTGTGGATTCAGCCTGTTGATTTCAGGTAAACTTTGGCTTTAATAGCTGTAGTGGACCTGTCATGCCTTTATTTGCTTTTCACATGGTATGCACCTACCCTTTGACTGTCTCCCCTTCACTCCAGCATTTACCTTTACTGATTTAGGTACTCATGTTTGTTACAGTGAGTCCACTTCTCTGTGCAGGTCTCTTGCAGCGAGTGAGGGCAGGACTGGGGCCAAGTAACTGGGGTGATTTAACTACGTGTAGGATCCACTGCTGCAGCTTTTAACTGTTGAAGTTATTTGTTGATACATGTTGCCACAGGGGTTTCTTTTATATCTAATGGTACTATTTTTTTCATACAGCTGATAACTTCGAAACCACTAGGGTATTTCCCTAAGAAATCTTTTCTAAATACAGATTTGATGTGAACTTCTTCTGTGACTGACTTTATGAACTAGCCATACACTTGATGTGTGTAGCAATTTCAGTATCTGATTTTAGACAAGATTCCACAAACGGAATTTCAATGAAAGTCAGTGGAAAAAAAAAAGGAGGAAAAAGTACAAGATCAATTAAAACCACTTCAAATATGGTTATTTGTTATTATCAGCAAATGTAATTAGTTCAGCAAGTCAGAAGTTGTCATAAGAGATATCTATCTGTAAGATAGAAAGGTGTACAGAAATATTACACTAATTCAAATTTAGTTTACAGTAATTTCAGCATTAATGTTAGAGATATGTTGCTGAGCCTATCCCATGCAGAGCCCTGAGGAAGACTGTCCTCCTGCCATCAGATTCAAATCCACATTTGAGTATCACTTTTACAGTCCTCATTTTTATTTACTAGTCACTTTCTTCTGTGAAAATCTGTAAAAGAAAAATACAAGTCACACGATAACCTTAGATTCTTAACCCACCCTTGACCATTGTATTGAGATATATATATATATCTATATCTATATCTCTCTCTCTCTATATATATATAGGATATATATAGGTTGTTCCAGTCCATCTCATAATAGAAATGTAATGTGCTTTAGAACTGCAAATTGTCCTGCAATGAAAACTAGAAAGTGGCAAGAAAAGGCAGAAGTCCTCATTTCCATGCAACTTTCTTCACAATTGCTTTGCACAGATCTTCCTGATTAGCAGCATACTAACAGCTGTTAACAATAAAATTGCAAGTTTGAGATGTTACTTTTGATATCTGTAAAAGGCTAGAGGTTAATGCAGGCAAAAAAAAAAAAACAACAGTTTTTAATCTGTTGAAATCATGTTTGGAAATATTCTTATCTAGTAATTGCTGTAATAGGCTGCATATTGTTATTACCAATTCCTCTTCTGTGGCTTCAGTTTCTTGATTGTTTAGCTGCACATGGATTAGACCCATTTAGTCTTCAGATCACTTCCAGCTTTACACTTTTTGGAAGTATCTGGTGCTGTAAACATTATGGATGGAGACGAAAAGAAAGTCCAGTGATTTAATTTTTTTCCTTGTCCCTCCTGTTCCTCTGCATGGTGTCATATACCTATTTGACACAGATAGCAATGACATTCATTAAGTCACAAGTAACTGAGAAATCAGTCATTTGCAGAGATTAACTACAAAAATGTGGAGAGCACAGACAGCCCAGCACCAATGAACTGCCAGTCACTGCATTTTCCACAGGGGCTGACCAGCGAGGTGTGTGCTGTAGTCACACCCATCTCAATAGATCTGTCAGCTTTCCCGCTTTTGTTTGAGAATGATATCATGTTTCCTGGGGCGAGCAGTGGAAGACAATGCAAGCCTGCTTTCCTCTAGATACTGCAGGCGGAGTTCAGGAAAGCAGGAATGACATTCCCTGAGCAGGGGAGGGTCCACACTGAGCACAGACACTGAACTGGCTTAACCTTGTCCCTGATGATTGTGGGCTTCTCTGGGTGTGTTGCTGGGTAGGCACAAAATCCACTCCACCCTTTTCCAAGATGAAAACCACTGACTTGGTCCCCATTAGGAGAATGGCCTTTGATTTAATGTCTTTTATTTTTAATAGCAGTACTCCATTTGCAGGTAGAGCTAATGATCCACTTTGCAAGGTGGGATTCAAAATATACACAAATGATCACTTTTGCACTCTCCACATTCCATAGCAAAGGTTCAATTAAACTGATAAGGAGTAGAATTTAATCCTGCTGGGATTCTTCAAACTAGACTGAATATCACCACATGTTTTGTCTTTTGGTTGTTTATGTCTCTGACATTTTAGACTAGCAAAATTATCCTGACATCTATCCTGAAGTATGGATTCAAATGCCAAACTTGTGGCTAGGTTCGGTCTGTTGAGTTCTGACCAAAGAAGAGCTGCAGATTGACTTATTCCTCTAAAGGCAAGGAATTAGTGTCACAACTTGCATTTTGCCTCAGAAATGCCTCTGGCATCCTCAGATTGTCTAGAAATATGCTTGCAGTTTCTCACAGTGAGCTAACTCTCAGAAATGTTCAAGTGTGAGCTTTATTTCAGCAAGATGATCACCCTCAGTAAAGGATTGGTGAAAACCAGCAACAATTACAAGTAGCTTCAAAAACATTTCTTTGACAATTTCTATCAGGAAACAAATTTATCGTCAAATGTCTCCATTCTCCAAAACAGAACTTTCTGTGCTGCAATTTTGCTCTGCCAATAATCTTAGATCCAGTGGCTTTCTAAATATATGGGATTTTTTTTTTTTTTCTGATTTAGCTGTTGGACCCATATATGGTAAAAGACTCAAAAGATTATAATAGCCTTTTTAGAAAAAGATAATAGTGGAGCAAACCAGTGCAGTGGCATTCAATAGCTCTCTATCATCTATGTTAATAGCTGCATTTTCTTTGGGATCAGTAGGTGTTACGAAAAGAATCAAAATTATCATTAGTATGTGACTCATTTTCATATTTGGAAAGTCTAACAGCTTTTAACATACATTACCAGACACACAAGCACATGTATAATGCTGTAGACTTTTCAAAATGACAAGTCAAAACTTTTAGTTGGATTGGAAAATTCTAATAATTCTGTTTCAAGACTTTTATTCCTCTTTTGAAGCTTAACTTAACCAAAAGAAAACCTGTATTAACCAGTGGCTAATCCATGCCTGTGACAGTGAACAAGAGTGTCATTCTTCCCATAAGTAGAGGGACTAGGCCTCTGTGAGCATCTTCAAATAGGCTGTTGTCAAATCAAAATGGCAGGTGATCTTCAGTGTGTTGTATGGCTGAGTGCAGAGTTTTGAACCTTCCACAAAGAAATGGAGGAAAACCACTTCTGACCTTTTAATCTCAGGTATTTCATAAGTATAACTGTGAGGTTTTAATATCATGTATTTTTCATATGACCAGACATTACACTGGTGCACAACCTTTCTGACACCTAAATTATCAAACTACTAATGTGAATTTGAGGAATTTTAAACAAATTCACCTTTTGTTCCTGAAGTGTATTTGATTTGTGAGACACTGGAATTGCATCTGCCTGCCATACTGCGCCTGGTTCACACCTACCGAGATGCAGAGTAGCTCTCAGGAAGCTTGTGTTCCCAGAGGTCTTTTCAACAGCTGGGAGTGTTCAGGGGTGAAAAGGCATTACATCAGGACCAAAGGAATCAGCTCTGAAAGGGTGAAATGAAACCACAATAAATTTGTAAATGTTAACATATGCTATTGTTTTAGATACAATTTTCACATACAGATACATGAAGACACATTATATGGTTTTCATGCTTAGTCATAATTAAGATGGGTAGATTACTTTTTTTGCTGAATTTTCATTTAAGGGAAAACTGAAGCTGTGATGTTTTGCACAGATTGTCTGATACCCACAAGACTTTTATCTGAAAGGCTTTATGGTACAAGTTGGTGAATAGAAGTCACAGATACTGACTGTCAATCAGCAGCTGTCTCTAGGGCAAGGGAGATGCAGTTGGTCCTTCATGTGCTCACAATAAGAATTACCTGGGCTGGAAAGTGGCTCTATATCAGTCACATACACAAGTGTGCTTGGCCTAGACCCATGTCTTAAACAAACAAAAAAACCCTGTTCAGCTCTCTTGGAAGACCAAGAATCCATGGTGGTATGAAGGGTGTTGGGTAGGCACAGGAGCAATGAACCAAAAATGGATGCACTTACTACTTGTGTGAAACTGATTTAATTCCATGAGCAACTTTAGATCCCTCTGTAAGATCTATCTGTAAGCAGAGGGATGAAAATCTCAGAGAATCTACAGCAAAGAGCAACCCTCCAAAGACAGTAACCCATGTCTAAAATAGACAATTTCCTATAAGGAGTTTGAAATGCTGATTGATATATTACAGATTTGACAACTGTTCTCCAACTGTTAAACAAGGGTTGTATCTTAAAGAAGTTAAAAAGCTATCAAAATACATTTTGTAATTCATCACTTGGAACTACTAACTCCTTTAGGGTGTAAAGATATTGGGCATTTACTAAGTTCTGAAAGGATTTTTGAAAGATACATTAACAAATGACATTTCTCCTTTCAGAAATGTAAGTGTTTTACTTAAAGGCTGGTATTTTTTTCTTCCCTACTATTTATTTATTTTTTTGTGCTGTCAGCGTGACTAATGAAGTGGCTTAGTTAATTTCTCCTTTGGAGTATAAAAAGCCTTCCTTGACAATGCAGTTCCAACTGCATTTCTGATTGTGCTGATGATTTTCCCTTATGTTATTTCCTGGCTGTTCATCGCAGACAAGCCACTGGTCAGGGGCCTTGGCCTCCTCAGTCACAAAGTGTGCTTAGCACCAGAAACACCTTCCAGCTACTTTAGTCAGAAAAATCAGTAAGTGCAAAGTGAGGGTGCCCTTCTGTACAGGCAATAGCATAATCAAATGTGTTTTCCCAGCAGTCAGTGCTCACAGAGAGCCAACCTTATGCTTATTGTATGCACGGGCTAATTGTTTACCTGTGTTATTTTACCTACTTCGCTTGGCACATTTACAGTACAAATACAAGTTTCATAATGCAACTGACAAGGACCAGCCTTGTTGTGGGCATATTTATTTTGATGTGCACATACACTCTCGATCATATGATACACATATTTTGCTGGCTGCAAATCCAACCAGATGCACCTGAACCACAAGCCTGTCCTACTGGTTCTTTCCCACATTCTTCACCCTCTTTCAGCATTTTCAGCATTACCTGTCACACTGTCAGCTACTTATTCAAATAGCCATGGCTGCTGATATGTTGTTTTCCATTTTACTCACTTGTGATCAACCAGGCCTAAGGAGAAATCATGACAAACCATGTTTTGATTTCTGTCTTGTGTTTCTGTTACTCACACACGCTCAAGCACGCAGACACACACACATGCACACAAAACCCCTCATATTTAGGCATGGCTTCTCCTCTGGAAGCCCCAACAAAGCCGCAGTGCTGTTTCTCTTCCAGCGTTTTCATCTTAAAAGATTGTTTTGACAGGTTGTGAAACAACTGACATGCAGAGAAAACAAGAAGGCAGTGGCATTTCCTTCAGCTGCACCAGAGGTACCCAAAGGCAGATGAGCAGATTTGAGATAGGCTTTGAAAAACTATTTTGTTTTTCACACATGTGCTCTGGTCTTCCCACTGCTGCTAAGTAGCATAGTGATAGCCCATCAGTAAATTTTCATCTCTTATTAGTTTCACAATACCTTCCCCCTCAAATAGTGCCCCATTCCTAAGGGCAAGTGGTCTTGGTATTGGAATGGTGAAGCATCCCACAGCTGTACACGTCATGTAAAACACAACAAGGTTCTTTACATAAACAACAAAAAAGGTTTTATTGGGAAACCTGGTTGTTAGCTCATTTATCAAATATTTTCCAGGAGCATTTTTGTCTTTTTTTCATCCCTACTGTTCCAGTTCTGTGGTAGAGAATCTTACTCTATTTAGACAATAATAACTTCAACCTGTGAGAAGAGAATCTGACCCACTGGGAGAAATTACCTGAGCTGCTGCTATCCAGATTAAATTTCCAGATAAAATTTCCAGAGCACTTAAAGATCACTGAGCCCATAAAATGAATATGTGGTTTCAAAGCCCCCCATATTATTTCCTTTTTTAGAGAATGAACCAAAAATAACATAAAGTCTTGAGAGCCCAAGAAAAAAACCCCAAAACCAGATTCTATTTTGGTGTGTGTTTTACTCTCCCTATGAAAAATATGCCTAAACAGTTAACGTTTTGGGTTAGCTTCTGACTGACTTTAATATTAAGTAAGGAGTACTTTATTTTTTTTAATTTGTGGAAGAGGAGACATGTTGATTTGGTCTCTATTTTATTTATTTCTTCATATTTAATTTGCATTATTTCAAGCCTTATTATCTTCCACATTGGCTAATTAATTTTTTAAAAATCATTGTTTATTCGGTACTTCCCCAAGAATTAATCAAATGCTATACTTCCTCAGCAAAATTGCTTGTATGGTTGCCATTTGTATTTCTAAATAGATTAGTTTAATTATTTTAATCTGGTACATTTTTTAATACCAAAAAATAAGACTGGAGAGGGTACAGATGAAGTTATAACTACAAAACAAGACACAATGAGAAATACTGAGATTTAGGCTATTCAGCAAGTTTGGTTTGTTCTAAATCAAAACCTTAATATTTCGAGCAGAGGGAGTGCTCATTGTTATATTTTAAGAAACTTTCAGGAAGAAGGATTGATGACTTACAAGTTTGGAACATATGTTTTCACCAGTCTCTAAATTATTTTAAAATCCTGCAGTGAGTGTCATATGCAGCTGACTGTTTCACTTTCAGCATAACACCAAAACTAAGCACAGATTCTACTTTTTCTCTGCCAATACAGTATTTATATGTTTTATATTCCTGCTCCCAGATACTTAATAGCAGGGAAAATTTGTGTTCCAAGAAATAACAGTAAAAGAAAAAAAAAAAAAGCACTACATAAGAATTACATATTACATCTGTTACATATTACATCTATTTTCTGCTTCACCTGGTGAAAAATGGAGTGGAATTTACTGGAATTTTCTGTCCTTCCATCTTCTCTTAAATAATTAGTACTTTTAAACTATTAATCTTTCTGCTTACCTCTGCTTTCTGCTTCACCTTCCTTTGTTACACTCCAAATGCCAGGAGGAGGACTTCCTACTTATAGTCACTTCAAGCAACCAGTAATAAAGCTCTACAAATATAAGGAAATAAATACATCTTTAGGTGTGTAATGTCTAAACAATTTCTTTGTTTCTGCTACTAATCAATATTAACAACTAAAGCTTTCTTCAGAACTCTGAATTCTCACCACCCCTTGCAAGTATGACCTGTGTTAATATTACATGGGCTTTGAAGGACAGTATGTGTGGTTATTCTGTGATGGAGCTGACCACCCTGGCTGCTTGCTGTGGGAGAGGGGCATAAGCCATTGTGTTGAACATTTTTTCCAAATAACAGACAACTTTGCAAAGGCCTCACAGGAGGTTGAAAATGCTTAGAATTTTCCCATGTTTTCCTGGAGACAAGACAAGGGTTAACAGTGGAGATCTGGAAGTATATGGGCAGGTACTGTCAGAGGAAAGGACAAATCAACACTTTTCTCCTAAGCATTGCTGTAAGTACTCATCTATGGCATTAAACTATCTCAGCTCAAGACTGACACATTTACTGATGAACCCTAGTGTCTAGCACCAATAATGATCTAGAGCAGTGATATTTTAATCTTTATCAGAGACTTGCTTGCTCTTTGAGTAGAACTATGTCTGGGATGTGTTCCAGGGAATTTCTGAGAACTGTTTCTTTCAGCTGATCCTAGCTGAGTTTTGCTGGTGCACTGCAGCACAGAAAACATGATGACTGTGCCTGTATGAATGGCATTTTGGTAGAGAATAAGAACACACAGGACTACAGACACAGCATGACAAATTTATTTTCTGTTTAGCACAATTTTCCCTGGTGAATGTCATAGAATCATAAAATAATTTGAGTTGGAAAGGGATCTTTTTATGGTCATGTAGTTCGAATCTCACTGCTATTGACAGGGACACCTTCATTTAGACCAGGCTGCTCCATCCAGCCTGGCTTTGAACACTTCCAGGGATGAGGCATCCACAATTTCTCTGGGTAATCTGTTCCAGTGGTTCACCTCCCTCATTGCGAAGTATTCCTTCCTTATATCTAATCTAAATTGACCCTCCTGTTGTTACAAGACATTACCCTTATTCTATCACTGCATGCCCTAGACAAAAGTCCCTCTCCAACTTTCTTGTAGCCCCTTTAGGAAGTGGAAGGTGCTATAAGGTCTCTCTGTAGTCATTTCTTCTCCATGCTGAACAATCCCAACTCTCACAGCCTTTCCTCATGGGAGAGGTGCTCCAGCACTCCGTCATCTATGTAGCCTCTTATGGACCTGTTTCCACAGATCCATGTCCTTCCTGTGCTGGGACCCCAGAGCTGGATGCAGGGTTACAGGTGGGGTCTCAGCAGAGCAGAGGGGCAGAATCCCCTCCCTTGCCCTGCTGCTGCACTGCTTTGGATGCAGCACAGGATACAATTACCTATCTGGGCTACAGGAATCTGAACTAGAAAAACTGTGAAAAATACAGCTACCACCCAGCAAGAGAGAGCTTAATCCTGTAATTTGGAGTGGGACAAGAGGAACTGCAAGTGTTTCCCTCCATTCGTTTTGCTGTCTGGGCTATAGTCAGTGTGCTGTTATTTAAACTTTTTTAGAGGCTGCCATTTTCACTGTGCCGGTAAGACTCAAAGCACTGCATCACTGTGAGTGAAGTGTCATAAATACTTGGCAATGGGTCTTCCTTGCATGGTATTTCCCGTTCACAGCATTGGCCTTCTGCAAGCGCTTTCTCTTCTCAAAATCTATTTGCACGCACAGCAAATTGCCTTCCTGATAAGGTCTGTCCTTCAAGGACCAGGGCAGGAGTGAAAGGACTTTTTCAAGGCACCACAGAGGATTGTCCCTGCTTCTGAGACAGGCTGCTTCCTGTCTCTATTTTTTGTGCTTTCCTCAGAGCTAAATTCTGTTGTCTTATTTGGTTCTTACATTCTCAAAGCCTTCATTGACACCTAGGATACGATTTACCTAAATTTTGACAGACTAGGTAAGTTCCTTTCAAGCAAGAACAGTTGGTTTATTTGAAAATGCATTACCATAAATAGATGCTGTAGGAATCCCCACCCAGTGGAGTCAAAGAAAACATTACTGTCACCTCCAAGGCCTTTGATTGTTAAACTGCTGTGTCTGGTTTTTTGTTTGTTTTTGGTTTTTTGGTTGTTTTGTTTGTTTTTTTTTTGGGGGGGGTCCTAAAGCATAGCTTCTCTTAGTGCAAAATTTTCACTATTTTAATTTCTGCTTGCAATATATTCCAGCTGTGAAACCTTAGCTGCAAAGTCATGCTTGACATATAATTCTGTAGTTATGCATAGATATAAATTCCTTTTAGAGGCAGAAATTTTTTTTATGTTTCTCTGGGAAGAAACTCCATCTGTGTACCATCTGCCTCATTGAGGTGTCTGGGCTATCCTGCAGTGTTTAATATGACAAAAAGCCACCTATCTTTAGACAATGAATCAGAACACCATCCATTCACTGGTATCTAGATTTTGATTCACCCAGAATAGTCTCAGGTTTAAAAAAGCAATATATCTACATGTTCTACACTTTTATTGCATGATTTTTATTACTATAAGGACTAAAATATGCAGCAAATGCCCCAAATCTGGTAGAATATTGCTTTGCATATGGATCAAAGGCAGCATGAAAGCTGGTCCTCAAAATTCAGACTTTTACTACTTTTTCTCAGACCATTAAAAGGCTGAGATGCAGGGGAGGAAAGAGGTGTTATTTTCACCTTTCAGTCTTTGGTAGGAGTCAGAGGAAGAGAGAGATGCTAGGGAAAATGGAATTGGAGCCTTGGATGACCAGCTGTCCTCTGAAGGACACCAGCCCCTTGGGCCCACACCTCTGTGTTGGAAAGGCAGCATAGCTCTGTGCCCTGTGGATGCCAGGCAGAAATATCAAAATATTTCACTTCTGCTGTCTTACACTGGGCCTGACTTCAGTGCAAAAAGTCATGTCAAGTCACAGAATTTGAATCCAGATTTGATTCTGAGTTTTGCAAAAGTTTGCAGAAACCAGGATCTTGCAGTTTGTGATTTTAAGAATATCTCTACCTGGCATGTTATCACTGCTGATCATTGCTGATCTAAACTGGAGCTGCTCTCAGTGCTGGTGATTGTTGAGCTATATCTGCCTTTGGCTGATGCATCAGATCCATAGTAAAAGCACAAATGTTCCTCCTATAAAACTAAGAGCCTTGAGACAAACGCCCCCTGAAATGAATGTGTGAGTTGACCTTGTTTCTATCACATACCTCTTTAACTTTGTTCAAAGGATTAACGTTTGCAACGTGCAGCAGGATGAACTGACTTTGCTGTCCTGCACATTTATGCAATATTTACTTTAATGTTCGTTGCAGACTTTGCAGAAGATTTCATTTCCCCATTATGTAACTGCAAGTTATCTGGGCTGGCACATGGTGGTGGCTGTGGAAGACTGGTTGGGTGTGGTGAGTGTCAATGTGCTGTCAAGATACTTCAGTCCCCAGAGTGGTTGCTTGCATTGAAAGCAGAGGAGGACCTCCTCCCTTGGCCCAGAGCACTGCAGAGACACAGCAAAGACTGCAGTCAGCACTACGACCTTTTGACCTTCCTTATCTAAGACTATACCCCTTCCTTCCCATCAGAGAACATTTGGAAGCTGACCGGCACAAAATACTAGGTCTCTCTTTGTAAATACAAAATATACTTGTATCCAAATCAGGAAAATAGATGTGATGAATAAAATAAGTCAATTATTCTTCCTGTTTCAGCTGGAAAAAATGTTAGTGTTTCCCTTCTCCTTACCCTGAACTTAAAAAATAAAGGGAAACGCCTATTATTTGCCCATTGTTCATTATAGGAGAGCTGAATTTCCCTCCAACTATGCACATTTGAACAGCTAAAACTGTGGCATTCTGCTAGAGGATATTTTAATTAGGATTGTATCTCTCATTTTCAAAGAAACTTCCACCTTTCAGTGTTTCTGGCAGTCCTATTGATCAAACGGAGCAATTTTGAGTGATTTAAACCTGACCTCACTTAACTAGTGGGGCCAACTTGCTCTTTGTTTTTGTATAAGTTGCTTTGTGCCATGGGTCTTGCTACTGTCTGTTAGGGCTTCAAATATTTAATGTGATTGACTGTGAAATAATTAGTCCGATTCATAAAACAGCTGTAAAAAATACCACAAGTGTTCAAAGTACTACCATCTTCTATAACTGAAAGTCCTAACTGCTTTACATCAGTTCATATGTACTAAATCCATGTAAAGGAGATTGAGGAAACACTGTTAAACTGACAAACTTATCATTCACCAATTCTGTTACCAGAAAAGCACCATACTTGAGGCATTTATGTGCATGTCTAACTGTACATGGATCTATCTGCTTTGGCAACCCATGGTTTTCCTTGGGCGTCTTACAACAGCTCTTGGGACAAATTCAACACGTTTGCAAGACTGACTGCCTTTTCTGAGAAGAGCAAATTCCATCTGTTTGCATCATAAAAAATAAATCCTGAAGTCATTGTAGCAGAATAATTAATCTGTGTTCATCCGATTTTGCACAGAAGCTGTGCACGACACCAGCCAGAGAAACCCTGAGCACCGGTGACAGAGCTTACCTGGTGATTTCATTGGCCACATCAAATTCTGCAGTAAATATTTTTTAATTTGATGCTTTTTTTTTTTTTTTTTTAGGTAAAGTAGAAGCGGCTCTGGACCTCATACTGATCAATTCCTTCCCTCTGGTGGGCAACTCTGAGACATCACTTATATGTGTCACTTCCAAATGGCGTTCCCGTGAGTCTATCACAATAGGCCGGGACCAGGAGGATGTGGCAAGCCAGCACCGAGAACCACTGGAAGTTAATGAAGATTCCAAGAGAGCAGCAGCCAAAACAGTGGTGTGGAAGAGGGAACAGGCCAGTGAAACTATTGGAGCATATTACTGTGAAGGGAAACTCAAGGATGAGGTGACAAGGATACATACCATGAAGATGCCACTGGGAGGTACAGTATAGTGGTCAGATCTGAACTTGCTATGGCACTACTTGCAGACTGGCAGCTACCCCTGGTTGACATGAGTGGGCACAAACATGGCCCCAGAACAGGCAAGGCAGTCCTGAGACAATCAAAATAGACTTGGTTCAAGGCCTTTTTTTTTTTCCTACAGTGCAGAGAAACTGGTTGGTACTAGATGCTAGTCATTTCCTTGTGGAAGTTAGTCAGACATCTCTAAATATTCTGCCTGGATCTGGCTACTGCCAGGAGCACAGAGTCAGTCAGCAATGAAGGTGGCCTCGCTGACCCTGTAGAATAACATACATGGCAACTCCTGCTCTGGGTTTCTCTCATTCCAGACACTTGATTTCAAACAGGCTTTCCATTTTAAAAGTTTGAGGTCTGAGATGTAGATAGATAAACATCACTATTCTATCTTTCTTAAGTAAATGGGCAACCTGAGCCCAGAAAATAATTGCCTTGCCCAAGGTTTAGTAAAATTACAGCAATACTGGATCTGCATAGTCTGTGTCAGTTTGGAAAAAAAAAAAAAAGTCATCCATCTCAGCACTGGAAAGGAAGTCCAAAGAAGTTTTCCAAAATCTGAGAAGATTATTCACAAAATCCACTACAGATTTCACTAGTCACTTGATTTTGGTTTTAGGCTATGCACAGTAGTAAAAGCAAATGTGCAGGGATATAGTGGGACAAGAAGGTGAGATTTCTAAGGTCCATTAAATTGCATTTCCGTATGTTCAAAATTTCCCTTGTTTCTGGACATCATTAGACTTCTGGGACAATTTCCAAAGCAGAGATCACCATCAACTACAGAAGGGCACAAGAAATTTTGAGTCATTTTTGGCAGCAAATCACATTTTCAAAACTGAAGATGAATTTAAATAGATTTTACTGGACTGCTAATGTTTTGTCCCATGGCAACTGGTCTGTAAGGACACTCGATAATTTTAATCTTCCTTTATAAGATTTTAGTAAGAGCAATTATTTGGTATCTCCTGAAATTACATAACAAAATTATAAAAGGGGATAGTTTTAATTTGTAAGAGCTGCAGCTAGTGCCTGTTATTATTTCTTTGAACATGGGTAGGTTGGAAGCAAGCTGAGTAGGACAAGTACATTTGTCTTTGGCTTATGTTTTCTCTGACCAAATGTGGTCTTTGAAGGGTTGGATTGGTCACCAAGAAAGCTCTGCAGATGCAGACTGACAATTCCATTGTTTCAAAGGAGGCTGCAGTGAGGGGGAGATAAAATAATCCTCCATGGAATGTCAATGTGACCCTGCCTGTGGCAGTCTGCCAGTAAGCTGAACACGTTTCTAGCTGTTCTGTTGTAGAGCAACATGCATGGGTGGAAAAATGTCTTCTGAATCAATCAGTTCTTTCCACTTTATATCTGTGGGCCTAGGAGCAGAGAATTTTAAGTAATCAGATTTTAAAGGCTCCTTATGTGACAGATGCTGTGATAAACAGAAGTAGCACTCACACCAGCAGTTGGTAGGTTTCTTGGATTAATTTCTGGGTTTAAATCCCTTTCTCAGATTTTCTCTGCAAAGGTTTTCACTAACAAAATTCAAACTAGCAAAGTCCTCAGTGAAAGCATATAATCTAATCAGATTAGATGGGTGAGAGAGAGGTGCATCAGAAATTCTCATAGCTATTAAAGTGCACAGAAAGTGGATAAAGAGGTTAAGAAAGATTGTGAGGTTTGGAAAAGCATAGGTATCTGGAAACAGACCTTCTTCCACTTTACTGTTGTTATCTTCATAATATTTAAAGGTGAAATACGTTTGTCAACAGCAAAAATTGAGTTGAAATGTGCAGTTTCCCATTAGACACCAAAGTCAAGGGAAGAAGCAGCACTTCTGGAAACCCAGCCACTGTTTTGCATCCTCCTGACAAGAAGCTGGTGAAACACTCACTAAGCATTAATCATTTGGGTAGGCCCAATGACTTAGTGGGAACTGCCATCTCCCTGATTATATACCTGTTATCAAATATGAACATACAGTGAAGAATTTTGCTATGTAGTATGGAAAGATAGGTTCATTTTCCTGATTTACCATCTGTTATTCTGAAAGTAACAAGTCCATTCTCCTGAATTCTTTATGCTGAAACATTATAGTTACACATGTAATATCCATACATGCAATGAGAAAGAACAGTTTATGGTTTATCTTCTTATGGGGAGTGAGCCTTATTCTGTATAAGTACACATCTCTAGAATAAAACACCACAGACCATTCTTCTTCTAGTCAAATCTAATTTATTCAATTTCTCTACACAATAAATGTTTATTTTCATATATGTGATTGAATTTTCCCCACAGAAACTCAACCATAGGGCTGACAAAGGGACAATAATGGATATGCTAGCAGTAGAGCTTTATGGCACTTGTCCTGCAGCTCAGTTCGCTATGTCTCTATAAGGAATTGGCACACTCGAGATGTGAAATCATGTAATACAAGTCACAATCTAAAAATATGTTGGAACTGAACCCAACAGGGAGTGTGCATTCCTTTCCATTGCAACAATACCCCGTAGAAAAGTCTTGTGGTTTAGCATAACATGCAAAGAAAAGTAGATGGGAACACAAAAGTTTAATATCTTGTTTAAAACAATTTGTATTGTCTCACTAAATTTGGTCCAAAAAGCAGTGCAACTAAACCCCTTAGGATCATTTGTAGCTAACAATTAATTTTTTTGTGAAAGCTGTTGAATTTTTTTTCTTAAATAGGTAATAATTTTTCACTATGTGTTTATTACTAATAAATAACTTCTAACTTGGGAGCTGACAGTAAGTTGGAATTGCTTTCAGTTTTTGTTGCCTGTTTCTAATGAAAACTTATTTCATTATTCTATATTAGAACTCTCTATTTCTCTGAGATGTAAGTGTAGATACCAGTGTTTAGATAAAATGACAAATGCATGTACTTAATGTGAAGCAGGAAAACTCCTGCTGAAATCAATTGTATATAACTTACAAAGAAATGAAAACATGTGGCAGAGTCTCAGAGCATAACCACTAGAACTGTGCAGGGGATGGAAATTCCATTTGCAAAGAATTGTGAACTTTCAATAGTTATCTTTTTTCCAACCATAAATAAAACATTAAAATGTCAACATTTTAAAGGAAATAATATCCTAGGAGAGAAGTTGGCTTGGATTGATAAAAATGTCTTCATTCTTGCTCAGATTTTCTTTCTTTAATTTTACATCATGTAATACAAACATTTTGATTTTTAACTTAAAATTCTATTTTGCAATGAAAATATCAAAATGTTCTTTCTTTTATTGCGAGAATATTATCCTTTATTACTTCCTCAGATTTTGCAAAATAATGTTGTGGGGGTACTGACAGAATATCATCCTCATACAAACTTTTATATAGCATCTGTCTGCTCATTTTTTACATCTCTGTTATGTGTCAAATATGGCAGGAAGTCACTTCATAATTTTTTTCTCTGCTTTCTGATCCTATCTCTATGTATTTCTTTCCCCCCAAATTTTAGGCAGCCACAAGCTCCAAATTCTTTTTCTCCAACTGTTGGTATGAACCAAAGGATATTTTATTGATTTTTTGTAAAAATGAACCAAGAAAGGAGGCGTGGTTCCAGATAGAAGGCAATTCTTTTATGGATTTGTTGTATAACAGTTTATATTAACTTTTATATATGTTCCTTAAAAAATATTTTCTGTGAAATAAATGTAACATTAATAGAAATGGAATCTCTGAAAATGCAGAGGTGTCTAGGAGCATGAATGGCTCTTCAAGGATTCCTTTCAGCTGAGACTCAGGTGGCTCTTATGTCAGAAAAGTCACACTCACCTTGCTGGGGAGGCAGGTGACAGCAGAAGGAAAAACAAAGATGGATGGAGGAACTTGCATAGGAGGAACCCTTAAGGCTAAAAAACTTCAAATCTAGACAGAGCAAAGGGATTGGTTTAAATCAATATGTCACTCTCCTGAGCGCTCTAAAAGGGAACGTACAGAGGTATTAAATTCTCCATCAGGCAAGAAACTTAATAGTTAGGAAGTCAATTCGGCTCATTTTAGAAGAGGTTTGGTTTTTTGTTTTCCCATATAACATAAAAATGACGTTGACGTTTATGGCATAAACCCTCAGAAGTAAAAATGGCCTAAAAACCTGAATTTTTCCCCAAAACATTTCACAACTTTCCCTTTGAATTTTCCAAGTAAGTGAAAGGAAACATCCTTAACTTCTAACTTGTTTCAAAGTTATGTGGTAATTAAAATTACCATTTCACTGGTTTCAGAAAGAGCTATTTCTTGAGTTTTTTCTGTCCCTTCCCCAGTTATCTTCTGATGACATTTTCCCACAAGTACTGGTAAGGAATAGGCAGACATGTAGGACAAATTCTTCCATCTACTGCTTTCTTTGTTGTTTAAATCAAGATCTACAAACAAATGTATAAACATACCATTCTGTTTAAGCAGGAAAATGAATTTAAATTAGTTTGCTGGAAAATTGGTTGATCTACACCAGTCCCTCACATAGAATTTTTATTTTCACTAAGCCGTATTTTCAGGTGAGAATATTTTGGTAAAAGTACCACAGCCTGTGAATATGATTTTTTTCCCTTTGGTTCTTGGTGCAATACAACACTCTCTGTATTTCCATAGTTTGGTGAACCAACACAAGCAGAGACCTACTACATCCTACCTCATCTCCTCCCAGCCCTGCATGGTTGTGGTCTCCTGACCTATCTTGACAGTTCTGCATTATAAAGCTCAAGTAGAAGAGAACTGAAATCACCTTAGGTATTTGTTTGCCAGTGACAGCTTGGTCCCTACAGTACAATTTCCAGTCTTTTTTCCAGTCTGCTTTAAATATGTCCTAAGAAATAAAGAAACCTGGGAGAGTGTTTTACAGCCCGCTGGAGTTCCTAGTTAGAAACAGTTTCAAGTTAGCCAGAAGCCAATTAGCTTTTCCTGCCTCAGGTTCTGGGGGCAGTTTGTTGTTTCAGGGTATAGGCAATTCCTCTGTCTTTGCCAAAACATATGTTGAGGCTGCTGATGGTAAAGAATCCCTTTATGCTCTAAAGAAATTGAGGTGTCAAAATATGAGTGGGGCTCATGTTGTAAACCATTCTCAGCCATCAGGCCAGAGACCAGATGGAGACAGTAACTGCTATTTATCACACACTTCTGTTTTCAGCTTCATTCCACCCAGTGGCATTAACTGTTACAGCAAATAAGGGAGAGCATGTGAACATCTCCTTCATCAGAATGGCATCAAAAGAGGAAGATGCAGTGATCTACAAGAATGGTATTCAATCTTTCTTGTCTTTTCTCTTTCTGCTATCATTGTTTTAGCTGAGTGCCAAGTAAGTATTTTGAAGTTATTGCTGCTGATGCCCATGCTGTGCCACTGTAGCAAGCATCATTCCTCACACATTTAATGTTTCTTAAAGGGATGAATTGCCATATCTAATATGTTGATCTGACATGTTTCTCTTCTACCAAAATGCCCAGTCCTCTATTTATATCTTTGCTTTGGTTTTTTGTTTTAATTTTTGATTTTCTTCTACATATCTTTATATATTTGCCTGCTAGTTTTTAGGGTTTTGTTTGTTTGTTTTCTTTCTGGGCCACTGTGAAGCCCCAGTTAGTGTATCTTTCATTGCATTTCTACAGCTTTTCAAGTAATATTTTTCATTCTTCCAAGGGCTTTTTGAGGTAATTTACCTTCTATGATGCCCTTCAAGCTAAGAAATTAATCACTAGCACTCTGCTATTAGAATGAAAAATTGTAAACAAAATCTAATCCTTATTTCATTCAACTACAAGAATTAGTCAGGTATTAAATTTTGTAACACCAACTCTTCTATCCAACATGGCACCTAAATCCCATATAGTCACTGTTTAGCTGTGTGTTGCTCCTGCTTGATGGTTGGAAGTATGTGCAGGTTGCTATCTACCTCCTGTAGAAATGTACAAAAATAGAGGTCACTAAAACTCACAGTGCCTTCATAATCAGAATGTTAAACCACAACAAATTATGATTGTGGGAGGCACATGTAATATTCTGCTCCATCTTTGGTAGTCTAGTTTACAGTGAGCCACACGGAAACAGGGAGCAAATAGAGCAGGGTGAGGTAAGGAAGTGTCAACACACTGCCAAAGAACTCATGTAGTGAGTCGGCCTTAACCTCAATTACTGATTACCTGGAGAACTTCAACAGGCTGGAAGAGTTAAATAGATAAAAGGCGTCTTTTAAAGAGGCAATAAGCAAAGTAGACTTCCACAAATACCCACTTCTTTGCACCTCAGATTTATTGACCTTGTCATTTCAGGGTCCCTAGAAAAATTTTATGGTCTCCTACCACCAGTTTCTCAGAAAAGAACTGGATGAGATGTTGGAGTAGGACTGCTGACATCATGATATTCCCTTAGCTGTGATTCCACCTGGAAATTCAGTAAAAAATATCAGATTACCTCTGGACAGTAGATCAAATTTTTCAGCTGAGGTTCATGTTGAAACAAGATTTCTGAGAAGTCCTGATACAGCAGCTGGAAAAGAAGATGAAAGGCTTCTCCTACTATATTTAGCTGTTGCAGTCTTTCACTTCAGTTGTTTCAAGTACTACTTACCCCCTATAGAATCTCACAGCGGCTGTCTAGACAATGAAATGATTCTGCTAAACAGGGTTGCTTTAAGACATTGGCATAATATCTTGGGAAACAAGTCATAAGAATTGAGCCTTGCTTAGCAGACTCTAAACATAAGGCTTCCTTAATGCTTTGTTGTCAAGTCTGTTATACAGCTTGTAACTCAAAAGATACTAGAAAATGCCCCACAGTTTCAAAACAAACCCATTTCATTATTTGTTCTTTTAATTTGGTCCTTTTTCATGGGGAATGGTTGTCATGTACTGTCATGGACTAAAATGACTCAGTCTTTCTGCTGTTTTGGCTATGATCCTCAGGAAAGTTTTACATTTCTAGGCTGCCTGAAATTTGAAAACAGTCAAATTGATAGTATGTATGGTCACAGACAGCAGAGGTCCTGCCTGATGCTGTTTACCTTCTAAATAATTTAAGAAAAGTGAAAAAAGGGAAAAAAGTTATTGCATTTTCAGTGTGGCTGTAAGGGAATATAGAAGATGAGGACAATTTGATTCATGGGAGTACCATTGGTGGTCATTCTGCCATTTGAGCTTGTGTATCAGAACAGGATCAGACTGTCTGGGTTGTTAATGTGAGCGAGTTGGGATTTGCAGCCAGGAGAAGAGAAGTCCAGAGGGACACCTCTATAGCAGCCTTCCAGTACCTGATGGGAGCTGAAGGAATCCTAGAGAGGGACTTTTGGCAGTGACAGAACAATAGGAAATGGCTTTATTCTGAAAAAGGGTGTGTTTAGATCAGGCACAAGAAATAAATTCTTGTATGTGAGTGTAGTAAATTGCTGGAACAGGCTGACCATAGAAGTGTTGGTTACTTAATCCCTGCAAGTGTTCAAGGCCAGGTTGGATGGGCCCTGAACAACCTGATCTAGTACAAGGTGTCTCTGCCCATGGCAGGGGGTTTGAAACTGGGTGATCTTTCAGGTTCCTTCCAACCCAAGATATTTTAGTGAGTCCCATACGGACATGCAGTAGTCATAAAATCACAGTTGTGCTGTGTGCGTACATGGGTGGATGGTTTTGTTTGTACAGTGTGGATGAGCATGTGCACAAATATTTTAGTGAGAGCTGGCATCAACCTACTGCAGCAGCCTTGCTCTAACAGACTGGAGTGGAAAGACTCCTGAGGGTTCTGCGGTTCAATGGATGCAGCTTCTCTTTGACAGCAACCAATGTTCAAATGTTGTTGCTTGGTGATCCAGAGGGATGGAAGAAGACCAAATACTACTGCCTTATTAAGCAAACATGTATGACCAAGCACAGCAAACTTAGAATAAAATAAATAAGCTCTTTAGCGAAAAAACCTGGAAGAAGCAGAAGTGTGGTTAATCTGGGAAGATAAAGCTGTGCTGAGTTCTTCCTGCTTTGGTCTCCTAAGTAAATCTTTGTGCTAGTCAGACTAAATTGGATCTGATTGGCATTTGCTCATCATCTCCAGCCACCCTAGAATCCTTATGGATTATTATCTTTTACTTCAGAAAAGACCAAGAAACAAAATGAACACTTTTAACCACTAAGCTCTTAGCAAAGCTGAGTATGAAGTTGTTTGTCCTGTTTATCTACTAAATCTCCTCAAGATCTATCTTCCTTTTTACTTGCACCTCTCCAATTATGGAAAACCAGTATAGCTAGAGTTGTCAGAAAATTCATAATTAATATGCTGATTCTGCTGCTTAGCTTGTCCCAACTGCCCTTCAGTAACCAATGCAAGCTCATTTCTTTATTTAAAAGGTGCATGACATCTGTCTGTGGTATCTGTATTCTTCCACAGGCTCCTTCATCCACTCTGTGCCCAGGCATGAAGTGCCGGGAGAACTGGAAGTCTCCTATCCTCAAGTTCAACCACAGGATGCAGGGGTTTACTCTGCTAGATATATAGGAGGAAACCTTTTTACTTCTGCTTACACGAGGTTGATTGTAAGACGTAAGTTTCAGTAATGTGTGGTGATGATTAATAGTTAAAAGTCAAAAGGAATCTGAAATGAAATATATTGTGCCCAAATAAGGGCCAAAATCTTTCTTGACATATGCTGGCATCAGATTATGTCATAACAAAGTTTTACCCAAGGGTCTTTGGTACAAGCTGATATGGATGTCACAGCTGAGAGAGAAAAAAACACCCCATCAGACTTAAGTTCAGCTCATCTTAGCTATTGCCAGGACAGCAATTTTCTGCAATTTTCAGCAATTTTCTCCCTCTTTTGTCAGCATCTCAGCTTTTCAAACACCAAGAATGAATGAAGGAGGTAATTCTTCACTGGGTCTCCCTGTTCTCTATGGTGGGTTATATCCAAACCTCATTTATCATAAGTTTCACCATCTTTAGCATACATTATTATAACTTGACAAACTACCTTAGCTTTAGTTAGCTCTTAAGGTTCACTTCCTACTGAATGAAAGAATGAGTTGGGATATTTTCCAATAAGTATTTTACATACTTTGCTGCTGATGCTGCTGTGTCCATCAGATATAAAGAAAATTATATTCTGTTAATTTGGAGAGAAATATAAAATTGATGTGAAAAAATAGATATCTGTTCAAATATCTCACATTGTAGAGAAAATATTTATGAAGGTAACACACATTTCATCCATGAATATCCACACGACAGTTCCAGGGATTGTGAATTAATAAATGTAATGCCCCAGATTTGGATTTTGAAGCTACTCTTACCTCGTTAAATACAATGGTCCAGTTGGCTGGAGTGTGGGGGTCCATATAGATTGTATTTTTATGTATTTTACTGTTTGCTCTAAAAAGAATATTACAATCTGAAGGGTTACTGAATAAGAAGACAACAAATATGTCATTATATTTTTCCATAAAAGGATGTGAAGCTGAGAAATGGGGCCCTTCCTGTAGCTTCCACTGCCCTTCCTGCACAAACAATGGCATTTGTCATGAAGATACTGGGGAATGCATCTGTCCTCCAGGTTTTATGGGAAAAACATGTGAGAAAGGTAAGTAAGTAATATTTTCAGCTATTGCTTATTAATCTGTTCTCAGTAACAGAAACTGACATATTATTGAGGGAAACATCATATGGAATGCTTGGCTTTACTCTTGAAAGCTACAGCATTTACAGCTGGTGCTAGAGACAGGACAGAGTTGGGTGAGATGAATCCTGAATTCTGTTCTGGCCGTTCATGCAGTTGTGATTTAATTTCTCTCTTCTCCTAGTATAGATTGTGTTGCTAGGGAAGAGGAATGCTTCCAACACTGCTTGATCAATATGCACTTGGACAGTATGCTACCTAGTATCTTCTAGGCTCCTTGTCTCACAAAAGGCTGGACCAGATGATCTTTTGAGGTCACTTCCAATCTGTGTCTGTGGCAAGTAGTTTGGATTCTGTAAAAATTAGAGCTGGCATCACACTGCTTTGACTTCTCCAAGCAACTTTTGGGTTCATTGCTAAATATGTATCCTTTTATTTGAAGGAATTGCAGCTCTGCAAGTACTAGAGCTGAGCTGTTGGAATAGCTGAACCACTGTAGAATAATGCTGCTCTTATCATAGAAGCAAAACCTTGACATCAGCAGTTTTGCATGCATTCACTGCTAAGAATAGTTGAGTTTCAAAGCACTGCTTGTCCATTTCACATTAGAAAGGCTTATAAACACAATTTATTGCTGAATCTCTGTCCCCACAGATCTAAAACAAGGGTGCTTGGCTGACAGATCCCCACAGTGAGAAATTTTTTTTTCTGCTGCCTGTACTTGACTATTAGAACGGCTGCAGCTTAAGTTGTTGTGGTTGTAAATATATCTAGTATTTGAATGACCAAAGTGCTATTTTTAATTTAAATTCATGTTTTCTTTTGTCTAATGCAGTATGATAAGGAGCACTAGCTCTTTCATGGACAATGCCATTGGGTTACTCTTTCCCTATCTCCCTTCAACAGCTTGCGGAGCCAATACATTTGGCAAAACATGTGAAGAGACCTGTAAAGAAAACTACGGCTGCAGAAACTTTATGTTCTGCCTACCAGATCCATATGGTTGTTCTTGTGCCACAGGATGGATGGGCTTGGAGTGTGATAAAGGTATAGTACAAAAAAAAGGGGGGGTATCTTCAGTGTTCTGCACACAGGAAATACAGAAGGGATCCAACAGAGGAGAGTAATAGATTATATATTTTACAGTCATGTAAAATGTTTTTTTCTCTAATGAGACTGAAAAATAATGGAAGACATTTTCTAGTACCTTTGCACTAACTGCAACATATGTACTTGCAGAATGCAAACCTGGGTTTTATGGGTCAGACTGCAAACTCAAATGTAATTGCCACAATCGAGGAACGTGCGACAGATTTAAGGGCTGCATCTGCTCCTTTGGATGGCATGGTCTGCAATGTGAAAAAAAAGGTAAGGTAAGGCAAGGTAAGATAAGGTAGTAAATGGTTGTCCCCAGTGTAACTAAAACAGATCCTAATGCTGGTACAGCATTACCCCTCCAGGCTGGTATTCTTGCTCCACCCTCTGCTTTCCACAGGCGTGGACACTGCTGTACAGCCTCATTGTAATACAGTATTTTTGAGCCTCTGACCTACATGTTGCATTTATCAGGATGATACCATTAGATTTTCAAGCTTTACTCCATAGGACTTGACCGATCTTAACATTAATCCCTGACAGAAGCTGTGCATCCAGCTTTTTGTACAAACTCGTGGTATTTTATCATTACCTACCTCTTAGCTGGCTCCATACATTCCTATACCATGTGCTTCATGATCTGAAAGTGATGGCTGAGGCACTAAGACAACACCAGAGTTTAAAACTCGTCTGTCACTCTGGGAAAAAGTTAAGTTTACAAAACTGAACATACCTTGTCTCATTGGATTCAGGAGAGGTATTCTGTAAGATTCACTCAGCATTTATTATTTTAGCTGGATAAATAAAGTGACAAATCCACTGCTGATTTGGGAAACTTTTCAAGAACAAAAACAAATAGAGAAATAAGACTGTGATTCAACCAGCCAAATTATACTGCTGTGATCTATCTGGTCTTACAAACAGACAGAGAGCAAGTAGGTACTCTACATTCAGGACAAAATATGCATGATTTTGCCATGGATAGACTTCTTGTGCTTAAAAAGTCAACAAGAAAGAGAGGAGAGGGATCAGAAAAAGAAGAGTGAACATAGGGCTTGTTCCTTCTCACATTATATATAAAATGATGTAAAAACATTGACTTTGCAAAGAATGATTCTTGCATATGCCCACATGAGGGAAGGCAGACCCAGACACCTACACCAGACACCTAAACCTGTCTTTTTAAATGTCTGTTGGAAGGGTGTCTATATAATACTATATACCTTCTGTAGGTTCAGCAGATCTTTCACCTCAGATAGTCAACTTACTAGACCCTGTGGAACTCAATTCTGGCGTCGAGTTCAAGCCATCTTGTATAGCAACAGGGATGCCGCTTCCTAAATCTGAAGAATTCAGACTCTTGAAGCAAGATGGAACTGTCCTAAGGGTAGGCTCCTGATATATTGCTTTCTGCTATTTCTAGTGTTTATATTAACTTTATCTGTAGCTAATGCATACTATAGTTTTATAGCATAATATGAAATTTTGGTATTCTGGAATACCCCATGAACTTCTCAGCACATATGAAAATATGGAGTTGACTATTACAGATGCTTTTTATAGATATCACTAAACTCTAAGTATCATTGGAATACTCCAAAATGCGCAAAATTTTCAGGTCCTGTACATCTTTTGTCATTTCAGCCTGATGAAATTTCTACCAGTAATCGTTCTGAAGCCATGTTTAGAATTAATCGAATCTTGCCCGGTGATACAGGAACTTGGGTTTGCAGTGTGCAGACAGTAGCAGGAATGGCAGAGAAACCGTTTAAAGTTACAGTCAAAGGTAAAAGCATTAATTTCTTCAAGTGTCTTTGTCTCTCTAATTTTAGGCACAGCTTTGTACTCTGGCATGGCTGAGCTTTCTGCTCTCTGCACTGCCAGAAAATGCCTGAATAAATATGTACAGTTGGAATATTAACATAAACCCATTATAAGTAACATACCAATTATTTATATTGAAAGAATAAGTGTGATGATAAAGTTAAGAAGAACACCCGAGGTTTTTTTTTTTTTTTTAAAAACCTTAACTGTCAGCTTTAGTGTGTAAACCCCCATCTATTTTATGAGAGTTTTGAAGAGCATCTTTCATTTTCCTACAGATCTAGGAATAAGCAGTCTTACTGATACAGGGAGCTAAAAGTTTAATTTAATACTTGCATTCTTGTTCAGTTCCTCCTGTGCCACAGTATGCCCCGAGGCTGACAGACAAAGGACATAATTTTCTCATAATTGATATCAATGCTGAGTTACACAATGGAGATGGACCTGTTGTGTCAACAAAACTTCTGTACAAGCCAGCAAAACATTATCAGTCCTGGATGTCTGTGGAAGGTAAGACGACTTTCTTTAATTCCCTTAAAGACAAATTTCACCTACCAAGTGAAACATCATGAGTTTCTGTTCTTGATTAGCCTCAAAAGACTCTACAATGCATAGAAATGAAACCATTTGTGACTGGATGTGTGACTGTTTATCACTACACATAATGTTCGTGTGGATGTGTTACACCAACAGTTGTCCCAAGTGTATGCTCACTTCAGGAACAAAAGGTTTTCCCCTCCTTCCTTAGGTACTCAGTATTGGGCCCAGCTGTTTTAAGCTCCCATGTGAACAGGAGGTTTTCAAAAGCAGTGGGCAGTATGGAGACATGCTGGGGCATCTACCATCTTGTGTTGTGTTCATTGTGGCCCTAGTGAGACAAATAACTTACCAAAATATTTAGCAGTAATGGTATGGGCAGAATGAAACCTGCTTATGAACTTAGATGACCTCCTCCAGCTATGCTTTCAAATTTTAGGCATAGCCTAAAATACTACAGGAAACATTACAGGAACTTTAAAAACAGCTGCTACTAAATCAGTATACCCCAAGATCTGTGTACAGAAAGAACACTGACTAAGCAACCAGTATTGTTTTGTCCTGGAAGAAGGGCAGATGAAGCAGCCTTTGGACTGGGTTGGAGCTCAACTTAAAAATAATTATTTTATACTTCTAATTAGTTTATCCTATTGAATCAAGAACAACAACAACAAAAACGGAGCCTGTGTATTTTACCTTGTATTTTCCAAACATTTTCTTCTATAACATATTTCAACATGGGCTATGGCTTTACTTTCTTTTGACTTTCATTGTCAGTAAAAGGCACAACTAAAAGACTGGACAATCTGGAACCCAAAACTGAGTATCAGTTCTGTGTTCAGCTGAGTCGGCGCGGGGAAGGTGGGGAAGGCCATCCTGGACCACAGGCCAGCTTCACAACAGCTGCACTTGGTAAGGCACTACCGTGGCGTTTCACAAATGGGGTATTTCAGCTCTTTTCTCTGCAATCTGTTCCCTGATCTCTGCCATAACACTTTCACCTGAGCAAAGAAAGTTGCACTTCAAAACTTTGTAGACTCTTTCAAAAGAATCGCAGGGAAAGGGATATTTTAAAAAAAAAAAAAAGGAAGGAAAAGAAAACAATAAAACCCCAAACAAACAATTGAAAAAAAACAGAGGTGAAGAAAACCAGAAAAAGGGAGAGCTATTATTTTCCCTGATTTAGAGAAAAGGGATCTGGGAAAGGAAAATTTATATATTTTGGCTGGCTATGCAACAGAGTTGGAGATAAGAATCAGTTGTTTGCAATCCTTCCTCTTAGTGTTAGATCAATTTACTTTAAAAATGAAGATGATTTAACAATCTGGAAAGTTTTTTGTCCATTTAGGATAGATCCCAAACTGAATACAGGCATACAGAATAAATGAGGATTGCACCAGGACCTATCTAGCAAGACAACAACAGCTGGCTTCTCACATCTAAAAAGTGCATCTGCAACACCAGCTCATTGAAGATACCGTTTTATTGGCACATCATCTGTTGATAAGATACTGTGGGACTAGCAACACCTCTTAGATGTAACTTCTGCCAAATTATGTGGGATGGATGAGACAATTACCCTATGTCACCCCAAACTGGGGCAAGTGGTTGGGAATAACTGGTATCCCTATTTTAGCTTAGATATCAGACATGAAATGTTGTTCCCTGTTTCACTGTGGCTTTTCCAAGGTCTTCCTCCACCAGAAGGTATCACTCTCTTTCCAAAAAGTATGACATCATTGAATTTGTCATGGCATCCTTTAACACTGAGGACAGAGGATGATATTCGTGTTGAAGTGGAAAGGAAGAGTGTGAATGACAACGGTGACGAGAGCAGTGTTATTACTCAAGTGCCAGGAAATATGTCCACCTTGATCATTAAAGATCTTGAGCCTAGACAGCAATACATGTGCAGGGTACGGGTGAACACCAGGTCCCAAGGAGAATGGAGCAACTATCTGTATGCATGGACTTTCAGTGACAGTAAGTGCTGACTCACATCCTTCTGTTTAATTTTTCATGTTACCCCCAGTGATCAGACTAATTGTCACTTGATGACTACATTAAATGTAACCCTTTATTTTGGTAACATTTAATTCCTGATGATCGCTTGTGGTTGTTATTGCTCTTATTTGGAAAGCTCAGCATCCAAAGGAATTCTTCTGCTGGAAATTGTCAGGAACCATTAATGTGGTTTTTTTTTTAATGGCTAAAAACAAGCTTGAGAATCCATATCGACTCATACTTCTGACACAAGTAGCATTTTTTTCCTCCTCAGAATGATGAGCCATCAGAGTTCACTACTCCAAGCTCTTTTGTTACTCAATTCTGCTATGACAATACAGAAATAGTCAGCACTTAAAGAAGAGAAGATACAATGCAAGGTAAAACCCCTGTGAGCAAAGAGTAGTTAAGTGTGCTACACTGAAGACCACCCTTGAATTCCCTGAGTGTGAGCAGTGTGCTTTCACAACACCACAGCAAATGTCCTATGTGAATGAAGTACCATCTGAACAGCTGTCCATCTGAATGGCTGATGGGCGACACTGCCCTTACCACACACTGGAAAGGTGGGCATCTTCCTCCTTATGGGTCATGCAAGGAGGCCCTCACTGAAATCCTACATGTGTTAGTGGTACCAATGGCTGTCATGGGACTCTCCTCTTTCCTGAGCTCTGACACCAAACTGCACTGAGAAACACATAAGGGTACTGTTTTCCAGGAGAAGCTAAGAAACTTAATATTTGTGGCTGTGTCCACAAGTGTAGCACTCACCCCTGCTGGTGGTTTTCTGATTAGATTTTGGAGGTGTTGGTATCGATTTCCTTTCTTTCTAACAGCCTGACAGATAATTGCTCTCTGAAGCAGTGAAAGTACGGGACATGGGAATTACAAGGGAATGATGATTCAGTACAGAAGGAAATTAATCCTTTTTGCATTAATCTGAAAGCAAATATGGTGTGCTTGCATACAGCTCAGAGAATGTGTATCTTCATCCAAGACAGTATATTGAATGCCACTCAGACCTCTGCTGGAAGTATGGAATACTGCTACAAGGATGACAGCACATCAAGATCATAAAATTATTGCATTCAGTTACCATAGCTCATCAACAAATTCTGTTTAGCACAGCAAAAGCACCAAGGAAAATGTTTTGTTCTCTGTGGAAAAGAGAAAGAGGTGGATTTACACACCAATGCCTTGTGTTTGTGTTTGTTCTCAGGAATCCCTCCTGCACCAAACAACATCAGGTTTTCTAACACCACAGACACATCCTCAGTCATCTCTTGGACAGCTGCTGAGGGTCATTCCATCTCCTCCATCATCATCAGCTACAAAATTTACGGCAAGGCTGAGTACAACCACATTGATATTATCATAAAGAACACCAGCATTACCCAATATCAACTCAAGGGCCTCGAGCCAGACACTGTGTACCAGGTTCAGATTAATGCTCAGAACAACATTGGCTTGAGCAACCCAAACACATCGTTTGAACTGAAGACTCTTCCAGAAACTAAAGGTTAGTTAATCCACCACACTGGATTTGCACAAACCAGGACTGGTTGTATAAACTAGTTAGCTAAGACATTGTCATAGTACTAATTTTTAAATCTTTTCTTTTGCTCTAAATTTTGAGCAAACATGACACAGCACCACCAACATTTAATTCTTAGCTCACTGCATGGTATTGATGAAGTGACAACATGCACCATTTGTGTATATCCACTAAAAAGGGCCCAGTGACTCAAAATTAAAGGACCTGCATAAAGCAAGACAATTAGATCACTCAATTTGACCTCATCTCTACTCTGACTGAATTCAACAGAATATGTAGGTGCTCATACATCTGAAATTCAGAGAATCCAATGTTTCTGACATTTTTGCAAAACAAAGAGATATATCCTTAGGTCTTTAAAGAGTTTACAAGACAGGAGTATTCAGTTACACGTTGCTAAGGTATTGCTAAATTCAGACTAAACTGAAAATGATGATGAATTCTTATGTCCTTCCTCAACAGCTCCATATGAATCAAAAGGAGGCAAAATGCTGCTTATTGCTATCCTTGGCTCTGCAGGGATGACCTGTGTAACAATTCTCCTGGCCTTTCTCATCATGCTGCAGTTAAAGCGAGCCAACTTCCAGCGTCGAATGGCTCAGGCTTTCCAAAATGTGGTGGTGGGTTTCCAGTTTTCCTGTGTCAGTTTGGTTATTAACTTTAGCTCATCTTTTCCTGTGTTTTCTTCCAATTTCTTTTTCCTGGCTTTCCCAAACACTGCCTTCTCTTTGTGTGTGCAATTAGTACTGTTGTAAAGCTTCTCTACTAGTGACCCTGAAGATAACGCGAGCTAAAGGAGGTAGAAAACCTGACTCGAAAAAAGGTTTGCAGACCATTTGCTGTACTCCCTCTTCTGCCTTGTCTGTGTGACAAGTACCAAGCCAGACAGAATAGGGGAGCCTGTTCTGCCTCTATGAAGTCATGCCTGATTTTGAAAACTACTGAATATTTAATGTTGGTTTTGAGCATCAGCAGCTGCTGATACATGCTCATCCGCTTTCAACCTGGGGACAGTACACCGGGGATCTATCAACAGCAGCATCATGGTTTGGCTGTGAGGAAATTGCTGAAGGTTTTAACATCACGTGGAGATATCTCTCTATACACATGTATGTATTTGTATCCTGCTGCAGCCCCTTAATCACTCTGCTTTCTGGTGCTTTTCTCTGCCATCAGAGGGGAACCTGTGGAGCAGAATGAAGCTGGCCCAAAGAGCTCCTTCATGTGTACCTAAATAGGTTGTTTCATAAACAGGGGTGGGGGGCTTACCCAGTGATACGATCAGTCTGCAGGCCACACAGAATAGCTTTGTCCCCTGGTTCTAAAACTTTTCCCACAGCAGTATTTCATGAAAATGTGTAACTGAAGAGGAGATGTCTCCTTAAGTATGAAGGAAGATAATTTCCTCTCTCTTTATTTCCTTGCTTCTTGTCTCACCTTTCCTGTTGAGCCCGACCAACGCAAGATTTAATTAAGCCTAATATGAGATAAATCTTAAACCTGAGACTTATAACTGATTTTGAGATCAGTTTTATCATATTATTTTTGCCCATTTGTCCTTAATCTTCAAAATTTTTATAAAACTGTTCAGGAGGCCCAGGTCTAAAAGGTACTTACAGACAAATTAGAAGCCTGATTAATTTTGTGGATCTGGGCAGAATTGCTTGTTGCAGTTAAAGTAGCTGTAACTCTATAATGTACTCACTCTTGTGTATGTAAGAGATGGATTGAGCTCTGTGTGTGTGTGGGTATGTGGGTGTGTGTGTAGATGAGTGAGCATAGGTATTTGGGAAATGTAATCAGGGCGTTGCTCAGTGAAGTAGAAATCACAGTCAATGTCATTTGCTTAACTCTGTTGCAGAGGGAAGAGCCAGCTCTGCAGTTTAACTCAGGTACTCTCACTCTGAGCAGGAAAGCCAAAAACAGTCCAGATCCTACTATTTATCCAGTTCTTGAATGGAATGACATAAAATTTCAAGATGTGATTGGGGAAGGTAACTTTGGGCAAGTCCTGAAAGCACGCATTAAGAAAGATGGCTTACGCATGGATGCTGCAATAAAAAGGATGAAAGGTAGTAAAGACCAGGGACTCTGTGACTAAAGAGTTTGCTTGATTGTGTATTCCAAATGTTTCTCTGTCATATAAAATGCTTAGTAGCTCTCTTTTAAAGCTAGAAGAAATATTCAAAATTGCTAATTAAATTGTATCAGGTGTCACTAGGCCAAGATTTGTCAATGACTGTGTTTCTGCTGGGTAAAGTTGGTTTCTATTTCTCCTCAGTGGTTAATATGATTAACTAGCATGTATTTTTCAATTAATAGATCAGTATGAGCTTCATGTGAGTTCATCTGCAAGGCAAGATGCATTGGATAAATAGGAGCAGAGAGCTAGTCTCGGGGCACAGCATTTGTTCATCTTGCTCACTTTAGCTATTCAGAGACAACTGCATCTATGCATTTATATAAATTCACACATACCATGGAGATCATTAATTTTCTTTTTATTCATCGGGCATGGCAGCTACGTTCCAGAGAGAGCTACAATACATACAATACTGCAAGAATGTACATGTTTTATTTTAATTCACTAGATAATTATCTAGGCACATTGAAAAACACTTTAAAGTGTGATGATTAATTTTAAAAATAGCCAAGGTCTGCATACAGGCAGAAATAATCAACAGCACACATATGTAAGAATTTTTAAGCAGCTACTTTTCATAAGACCTGCTACAAAATTTTACACTCTCGGGTAAGGAGAGTGACAGGATGTTTAAGATGCTTCCTTTCTCTGCAGATACCTTCTACAGACACTTGTTTCTCCCATTTTTTTCCCTCTGATTGAAAAATCCTACCTTTTTCTGTAAATACCAATGTACCTTATAGTTTTTCTCTTTCTACTGGGGTTGAAACAGTAGTGGCCCAATCAACTCAGAATCCTCACAATTAAGAAAAAATATTGTTATAAATTCAGTTCAAAGTAAAACATAAATGTGTGCTCTTTTGATTTTCAGAGTATGCCTCAAAAGATGATCACAGAGATTTTGCCGGAGAACTTGAAGTTCTTTGTAAACTTGGTCATCATCCCAACATCATAAATCTTTTGGGAGCATGTGAACATAGGGGTAAGATACTATTGAGTGCACGTACTTCAGAAATTAGTTTAAAAAACCCCTCTCACAATATAGCCCACACAGTCCAGAGAAACACTAGCAGGTCTGTGTACAACATTTGTTAAAAAGTCAGATAAACTTGTGTTTGGATCTACAAGCCCACATTTATGCTCCAGAAATGATGTTTAACACTAGCTCTAAATTCTCCTCTACTCCTAGGAATTAGCCTGTTTGACATTTCTCTCCAGTCTGTTTTATGTTTATTTCCTTTTTTCACTCAAGGTAGTGTAAATTTCCAAATACTATTACTGACCATCTCTTACTTTGTGATATGCTCACCATCTGATGTTTCATTAGGATATCTTTACCTTGCTATTGAATATGCTCCCCATGGAAATTTACTGGACTTCCTTCGGAAAAGCAGAGTACTAGAGACAGACCCAGCATTTGCTATTGCCAACAGTACTGCATCTACACTTTCTTCTCAGCAGCTTCTGCATTTTGCAGCAGATGTTGCCAAAGGGATGGACTACTTGAGCCAGAAACAGGTCAGTCTTCAATACTCTACACACTGAAAGCATGGCAAATACTTTTCCAGGGAATATTCCCTTAAATTACATTTATTTTTAATTTCAGCTAGTATAGCACACATTGAATGAGATTTATTTTGTGTCTACATTTAAACCTATCAAATACTTTGTCATGGGGAATCATGGAAGAGGCATTAAAACTTATAACAACATGGTAGTTAACTGTTTCCTTTTCAGATAGTTTAAAATGTTCTTGGTAGTGACATACCAAACCAATTTCTTTGTTTTATGTTCTTATTCCAAGTGTTTGCTATTTTCAATATAGCAGTAAAGTAATACATGTAAAACTCAATTATACTGATTTCCTTATTTTATTACATTATTATTATTATTA
>VWZP01008443.1:33852-58623 GCA_013396995.1 Dicaeum eximium | reverse complement strand
GGCGGAGGCGGTGCCGGGCCGGCAGCGGGCCCTGGCTGCCGACTCGCCCGTGGACTACATGAGCATCACCAGCTTCCCGCGGCTGCCCGAGGAGGAGCCGAGCGGCGCGGCCGAGAGCGGCCTCCGCGCCCGCAAGGAGGAGGACGCGTTCCTGGGCGAGCAGGACACGGGTGAGGGGCGGCGGCAGAGCCCGCCCGCGGCCCCCGGCACCCCCGGCCCTCGGCCCTGCGCCCGGAGCGGGGCTCCCCGGCTCCCGCCGTCCCTCTGCCCCGGCCCCGCGTTCAGCCTGAGGGACGGAAGGCAGCCAGAGATCCAGGGGTTCGGCGCAGAGCCTCCCAGGGCAGCGTGGAATGCGCTCTCCCACAGGCATCTTGGCCTTCCAGCCTGGACCGCTTGTGCGTGGGCTCCTTGCATGCTTCTTGAGCATCTCTCCACCTGGGATGCTCCTTGAGCATCCCCCACCCTGGGGTGCTCCGTGCACATCCCTCAATCTGGGATGCTTCATCCCTGCGGTGCTCAGCTGGAATAAAGTCAGGTGATCGTTTGAGCTGTAAGAAAATTCTCTGCCTATTTTTAACCGATTGCTTCTTTCTCCAGAGTTGAGAGAAATCCTGTTTCTCCCCCATGTCATGTTTCTTCAAGTGATATTGCCCTTTGCCCCTGGGTCTGGTTCTCAGTCCGGGTGCCTGTCAGTCCCCAGGCCCATGTTTGCACAGCCCTAGGCGCCCCTTGCCCTCTGCCCTGTTCCACTGTGCCCACGGGTGAAGCTCCCATTGCCCGTTCCCTCCTGTGCTTTCCTGACCGTCGAGGCAAAGCCACTGCATGCAGGAGTGTGGGAACAGCTCTCCTAGAAGCCCGAGCTCTCTTGTCACACACACAGAATCTGGGGCAGTTTTGGCAGTGCCAATGCCTGCAGGTGGAGTGGCTGGAGAAGGGTGCTGCTGCTCTCCTGACAGTTGTTGCAGGAGCACCTGCAGAGCCCACCAGCAGCTCCAGTCTCTGCTGTCTTCTCTGCAGCAGCTCCAGACCTGAGGTGGCCGTGGTTCTCCAAAGCATTGGCTCCCCCATAAAGCCACAACTGCAGGTGGGTCTGGGGCCTCACTCAGTTGTGCCAGGGGCTGTATGTAGACATCCCACCCCAATGACAGCCCCTGCCAGGCCAGCTGTGGCCCCCACTGAGGCCACCAGCCGGTCCTCCCACTCAGTTCAGCTCACTTCGACCAGACAAGCCCATGTGGGACTCAGTGTGTGCTCAGAGGCTCAGGCTGGAAGAGCTGAGCCTTTCCCAGTCCTATTCCTAAACCACTACATGAGATTAATGAGATTAAATTCATCCTGAGGGGATTCCCTGGCTGTGGGAGTTTACTCCAGGTTGCAGCGTCACTGAAATTAAAACTCCTTCCCTTCCTGGCCTCAGGAAAGCTGCAGTCAGGTCATGTTAATGCTGTGACAAGGACTGGGCTGGCAGTGCCCAGGGCAATAGCACCTGTCAGAGCAGACAGACAGGCAGTTGATGGGGGATGTGGGCTTTCCTGCTCATTCCCCTCTCCTTTTCCAAACCCAGGAAACATCTGTATGGAGGGACAAGCTTCTCATCTAGTCTTTTCCACTTGGTGCCCCTCTCTTTCCTCTATGGATGCACAGACTACTGCAGCCCCTGAAAAAGTTCTTCCAGGAGCCCTGGATGGTGCCCTGAGCTACTTGGTCCCCTTCAGAGCCCATGAGGGATGGGCACGACCTCACAGCTGTCCCAGCAGCTCTGTGTGCCTGGCAGCAACCGGGATGGGCAGGGCATCCTTAGCCGGTGTCCTCCCAGCACAAGGGCAGCAGCTGACACTCACAGATATTCGAGGCATCTTTCAGAGTAAAAAAGACATCCTGCTGAGACCCAGCAAACCCCTGCCCCACTGCTTTGCCATCTTGGAGCCGGGTGTCCAGTGGCTTCATTTCACAGTGGGACTCATCTGCCAGAGGAAGCAAGGAATTAAAGCAGAGTCCTTCTTGCAGCATAGCAAGTGAATGTTCGGAGGCCTCCGGTTTGCACCTCTCTGCCCTCGCTTCCCTAGAGGTATTTTCTGTGCCCAGGCCAAATGTTTTGCTTTACCTCTGTTTTTCTCAGGTGCTTTAGCTCAATCACAGCTCCACGTAAAGCTGCTGCATCTTTTTTTTTAATATCTTAATTTCCTCTTCTTTAGTCCCACTGCATTTCAGAGACCTGTTTGCTGTGTTAAGAACCCCTCCAAATGGAGCATAAGAGTGGGCCTATCACTGAAGGCTGATGGACTGGAATGGAGTAAAATTTCAAAGGTTTTTTATCTCTCTTAATCTCCAGGGAAGTCAGTTTGGAATAACCAGAGCTAAAGAAAAGGATCAGTAAAATGACTCAAAGTAATATCTGAGCCAGAAAAGCTAGTGAGAGCTGAGATCAATAGGGAAGGTGATAGCCATGCTGGAAGGGGCTCAGTGTAATGTTAGTGCTGGGTAAACACTGCAATAAGAGCCCCAAGTTGCTCAATAACTCACACTTGTTTTCTTCCTGCTGCCCACAAAGACCCAGACTCCTTCCTGAAGTCTGCACGTCTTCAACGCCTGCCCTCATCCTCCTCAGAGATGGGAAGCCAGGACATGTCCCCTCTGCAGGAGACCAGCAAGGACCCCTTCTCAGGAGACTGCAGCTGCCGGCAGGATGGGCTGACCATCATCATCACCGCCTGCCTGACCTTCGCCACAGGTGTCACTGTGGCCCTCATCATGCAGATCTATTTTGGCGACCCTCAGGTAAGACAAAACAGTGGCTTTATGATTGGGCTTTTGCTCCAAAGATGGGAGAGCTCCCTGACTTTCCTCCTGGTCAGCAGTTCGGCAAGGGGAGTACTGGGGAGCCATGGCTGTTGTCAGTGAGGCCCTGGGTGCTCAGTCTCCGCCTGGTTCCACCCCAAATTGGCTTGAAAGCCTTTTCCTGCACCTGGAGGTTGTGCTTGGCAAGCCAAGCCAGACTCTCAGAGCTTGCCCCATGGCCAGGGTGTGGGGGGCTGTGTCAGGCAGGTTTGGGTGTGCTGCTGGAGGGGAACAGACAACCCCACTGCTCTGACTCCAGCTGTGGTTTGAGCCAGATGGGAGCGCTTTCAGAAAATAATCCTTAGTTAAAACTCTGACCACTTGGACAGAGTTTTATGGATTATGGGCATACCTGTTCAGATTCACCTCTGAAAGATTCATCCAGGACTAAGCAGGGAAATAGCTGAAAACAGAGGTGAACCTCCTGCTAATCTGTCCCACGGCCCAGTGCTAGATTGCACAGCCAAGGCAGCATGGCCATG
This sequence comes from Dicaeum eximium, assembly GCA_013396995.1. Taxonomy (NCBI): domain Eukaryota; kingdom Metazoa; phylum Chordata; class Aves; order Passeriformes; family Dicaeidae; genus Dicaeum; species Dicaeum eximium. The sequence goes on along the minus strand of VWZP01008443.1, from coordinate 55,303 downwards.
GGGTTGGATCCTGCTGCAGAACCTCTGCCAGGGTCACAGTCAGCCAGGAGTCACCATCACCATCTCCACATGCTGCCATAGCCCTTCTGTCTTTGCATGTCCCCAGGCCAGCCTGGCTCTTATTGAGATGCTGCAATTTGTGCCATAGGGATGAAATCAACTCTTTAAAATACCATATGACTGCATTAGCACAGCTCTGGCACAAGGATGAGAACAAGCTGTGGTCTTGGGGGCATGCTGCATTCTTTGCAGATGTATCCCCCTTCCTAGTGACTGCCTGGCTGCAGCACGGGGACAGCTCTGGACTTGTGAGGGGCAGAGGGAGACGTGGCCCCCCAGCTTGGCACATGGAGAGTGGAAAGCTGTCTGAACTGGTGGCGGTGGCGACCTGCAGCTGCCCTGGAGCGGGAATGTGCCAAGGGACATACAGTTCCCACTGGCATTTGTTGAATCAGCCACGGCCTCGGCGCTGGCCCCAGGCTTCAGGTGCCACACTGGTGGGTGCAGATCTGGGCAGTATCAGCAGCACTGCCCAGCACAACCCTCTCCTGTCCGGCAGCTGTTCCACCGCGGTGCTGTGGTGACGGACGCCGCACGCTGCACCGCGCTGGGCACTCACGTGCTGGCCAGGCACGGCTCCTCGGTGGATGCGGCCATCGCCTCGGCCCTCTGCGCCGGCATCGTCAACCCCCACACCTCGGGGCTGGGAGGGTAAGTGTGGGGCACTCGCCCCCTGCTCTTGTCTTCAGGTGTCCTCAAGTGAGTGGTTTCACAGAATCCCAGACTGGTTTGGGTTGGAGAGATCTTAAAGCCCATCCAGTTCCACCCCCTTCCATGGACAGGGATACCTTCCACTATTCCAGGACGCTCCAAGCCCCGTCCAACCTAGCCTTGGACACCTTAGGCATGGGGCAGCCTGCACCAGTGCCTGGTGCCCCCACCACCTCCCCCTCAGACAGAGGAATATTTCTTCCAAATACCTGATGTAAACCTGCCCACCGTCAGTGTCAAGCCATTCCCCCTTGTTCTGTCACTATCTGCCCTTGTAAAAAGTCCCTCTGCAGCTGAGAAATGCCTCTGTGGCAGTGCCAGGCTCAGGGTGTGGTGCCAGGGCTCTGACATCAGGCAGTGGATGTGTCCACGTCTGTCACAGTGACCCTTCCTGTGTTCCGTGCTGTCAGCACAGGACAGAGACCCCCAGGCAGGGAAATTTGTTTCTGCTGTAGTGGCTGTAGGGAGCATCCAAGCCCCATGCTCAAGAGTGCTGGTGAGCCCTGCTGTGAGTGTGCCAGGAGCTACAAACACCTCAGGCTCAGTCCCAGTGCTTTCAGAGCTCGAGTCCTGTCTTCCACAAGCTCCGCTCCTGAGGCTGAGGTCCGAGCCCAGCTCCAGGCAGCTGCCAGGGAGGGGTGGCCTTCTCCCAGCCATCATACCGAGGGTGGCATCCACGTGAGCCTGGTGTTCCTGCCTCTGCAGGAGGGCTCAGGAGCATTGCATAAACCAAAGCTACCTGATCACTGCTCCAGCTGCACCACCCGTTGCTGCTGTAAGCAAATACCCTCTTTTGTTGCAAAACTGCTCAGATTAGAAAGAAAATCCCAGATGGTCCCAACCTGGCAGTGGAACAGAGCCAGTGACTCCCTGGCCAGGCAGGCAGGGACTGCTCCAACCTCACCAGGCTCAGCACAGGGCTGTCTGTGTCCCACACCAACCCTGCCTTGGCTGTCCTGGTGTGTGTCCTAGGGAAGGACTGCAGCATTCCCTGCTCCTCCAGCCACCCCGTGGCCCTACTGGGGCTAGTGACCTGCCACAGTGCCCTTTGTCTCACTGGACTGGCCCTGGCCTCAGTATAGGCACCCAAGCTATAGGGCAGCGGCTGTTGTAGGAGCAGCCAGTGCCACGCCCTGACTGTGTCTCGCCGCAGGGGCGGGGTGATGCTGGTCCACGACATCCGCAAGAACAGGAGCTGGGTGATTGACTTCCGTGAGGTGGCTCCCCTGGGCATCCCATTGGAAGGGGACCTGCAGCAGGACACCAAGGTGAGAACCAGTATCCCACAGCCATTGCCTTCAGGACTGTTGTCTCCAGCTCTCCTCCCTCCAACTTTCAGGCTGAGGGGCAGATGGCCAGCAAAGCAGCAAGAGGTCTCTCTCATCATGGGAGATCCTGGGCCCTACAGACATGGGGAATCTAGGGAAAGCACTTTTTTATCAGCCCCAAAATTTCTGCAGAGCTGGGAGTAAAGAGGCATGTCTCTATGGCAGCATCTATGGATGCTGGAAGGACAAGGGCTCCAGGAAGTAGCATGATCCCAGGTTGTTCTGCTGAGTTATCTCTCCTGACTAAACTGAGTTGAGAACAAGACTGAGAACAAGATCTCCTTCCAAAACCTTTTATTCCATAGTAATGTGTTACTACAGACCTCTTCCCCTCTCCTAACTATGCAGATAATTCTGAAGTAAACATAACTTGCACCTCCTCGACTTGCAGCTGGGGACCATGTCCCATGTCCTCATGGAAAGGAGACTACTCTCTTCCTTTCTGTCCTTCCTATTTTACAGCCGGGTCTGCTCGTGGGGGTGCCAGGCATGATCCAAGGAATGCACCAGGCACATCAGTTACATGGCAGGTAAGACACGAGGCTAGCACAGGCTGTGCTCTGGGATCCCCATGGGAAGCTGGAAGCACACGAGCCCTTGCCATCAGACCATGTTCTCAGCCACCAGTCAAAACCATTAGCTAAGAGGTACTTGGAGGCTTGTGCTGAAAGAGATGTTTTTTTTTTTTTTTTGCTATTTCATGTACAAAAGAAAAAATTCAACTTGGTCAAGCTTTCTGCAAAGTGAAATTTTGGCTAAGAAGATGTACAATAAATGTTCTGTTAGAGGTGCAGCACATTACCTTGCATGTCTGTGCATTTTCATTTTCACTTCAGCTGGACCCTAAGAGGTGTGCTCTGTTGGGATATGGAGGGATCTGAATGACTTGCTCAGGACCAGAGCCTGACTTGAGCTTTTGCTGCTGAGACACCCCTTCCCCCATCCATGCACTGCCATTCCTGTCTGGGGCACATCCTGGAGCACTGAGATGATCCTGTTAAGGAGAAACACAAGCGCACTGAAAGCGCAGTGCTCATTTTGGACACTGCTGGCCCCATAGCCTGGTCTTCCAGGAGCCCCTGACTCCAGAGCCAAGCCCTGTGCTTGCTCCTCACCACCCTGCCCCACTGCACCCCTCCAAGGCTCATGTCTTCTTGTCCTCTATCCTTTGGCAGACTCCCATGGTCCGAGCTGCTGGGCCTCACGGCCAGTGTCGCCCAGAACGGCTTTAATGTCACACATGACTTGGGTGAGTACCTGATGGGCAGCTGCCTGGCACAAAGCAGTTCACTGTGCAAGGCAGCTGGGAATGCAGGGGGTTAGTCATGCCACATCAGGGCTTTGTGGACCTGGAGACTGGATGGTGTTGGGAGCTGAGCAATGCATGAGCCACAGTCTGCCAGGGGACAGCGTGGTGGCGGCCAAACGGGAGTTCTATGCCATGGCTGGGCAGAGCCAGGGCAGAGTAGCCACACTGAGCAGTGCCCAGGGCCAGGCAGGGAAGGGTGCTGGGGTTTCTTTGGGTTTCTTTCACAGTTCCAATGATCCAGCTCCCCTCTAGTTTTGCAATAGGACCAGAGGCAGCAGCAGGCCTCCAACATCCCTATCAGGTGCACAGTGACTCCAGGTCCTTTGCGCCTTCCTGACCCCTGCTTTTTCTGGATGTCCTTCCCCTTCTCACCTGCAGCCAAAGCCTTGAGTGAACTGAAGGACCTGAACTACTCTGACCGATTCCACGAGATCTTCCTGCCGGATGGGCAGCCCCTGCTGCCTGGAATGTTCGTCCAGCGCCTGGACCTCGCAGCCGTGCTGCAGCTGCTGGGGGCAGAAGGGGTGTCAGCCTTCTACAGAGGAAACTTGACCCAGGAGATGATCTCTGAGGTGAGCAAGGGCTGCCCCTGTTACCTGCCGGCCTGGGGATACCACCTGCTTAAGGTGGCAAACTGGAGATAAGCCAAGTGCCAGCACAGTGATGAGGACAGATGCCTCCTTTTTCCTGTCCCTGCAGTGGTGTAAGTGACACACAGGCCATTCCCACAGTCTAAAGAAGTGAAACCTCCATTTCTGCTATAACTAGGACAGTCTGGAAGGAAAGCAAGATTCAGTTTTGGCTCTGGGCTCTGTTCATTTGGGTGACAAAGCCTTTTCCCTCAGAATGAGAGGCTGCTGAGAAACAAGTTGTGGTTAATGGAACTGTAGGATACAGACTCCAGGAAGATGGTTTAAAAAAAAAACCCTGAGTCTTGTGAGCAGAGGATTAGAAAGGCTTGGTCTCACTTGGGGTTGTCCGAGTTTAACTCCTGTTAGAGGTGCTCTGGAAAAAATATCAGAACAGACAAAGTAATTCTGGTGAAAAAAGTCTCCAACAAACCATAACAACTTTTACATCTGTGTGGCTGCAGTCAGGGTAGTCAGGGCACCATTTTATAGAGCCACCGTGGTTCAAATGATGCTCCTTCAATAGCTCATCAATCATCTGGAATATGTTCATTCCACTCAGTCCTCAGATATCTGTGGGCTCTGTGTTTGGAAATCTACAGTTCACCTGAACTATAGCAGAGGTGAAGGATGAGGACCAGGAAGAGTCCCAAGCTTGTGAGCATCTCCACTGCTAAACCCTCCTTTGCCACCATATTCCCCTGACCTGGGGGCTGCCACAGGGAAGCACAAATTCCCTGGAGAGGAGCAAGGCCCAGGGTTGCCTCATCAAAGACCCTGACAAGCTCTGGGATCCAGTGCACAATTCCAGCTTTGGTTGCAGAGCAAAGTGCTGCCTTCATAAAGTGTTTATTGCTCCAGCACAGGGAGGGCATCTATCTGTCGAAATCAACAGCTCCAAAACACCCACTCTTTGCTTCCAGACACAGGTGTAAAATAGTGCTCTCTGGAGAATTTGAGATGTCTGCAGTGTGTGGCTGACTGGGGCTTCTTCCTCTTTCTCTGCTCCTTGTGCCCCATTCCCCACTGGCTGGGTCTGGGGAGCTAGGTCCTGGCTCAGCACACCCTGGGTTTCAACCAGCCTTTTCTCTGGGAAGGAAACAGGGATCCCAAGTAGAAGAGACATCTTTAGCAGCTTTGTGGTTGTTTGACATTCTGGCCCCACAGCATGCCCGCATTACCTGTCCTGCTTCAGTGATTCATTCAGTTTTGCCAGAGGAGTTTTCGGGCCAAGGAAGCTAGCTGGGTTAGAGATCAGACCATGCAGACATCCCAACAATCCCACCCTCTCCCTGAGAGCGTTGTCCAAACAGTCCTGGAGCTCTGGCAGCCTTGAGGCCGTGCCCATTACCTCGGGAGCCTGGGCAGTGCCAGCACCCTCTGATGGTCCTTCCTCATCTCCATCATGACTCAACCACAGGAGACCTGCAGTGGTGGGAATGGCCCATCTTTCCTGTGTTCATGAAAATTACCAACCCTGGTACATTGTACCTCTGATAGGAATCTTACAGGAAGACCAAGGCTACAGCAGACCCATTGTCAATAATGGGACATAATAATTTCAAATAGGAATAGTGGGAATAGTGATTTTTTTAAGTTGAGATGTCTAGTGATGGCCACCTGCTACACCCAAGTTCCTTGTCTCCTGGATCCATAATCCTGGCAGTATCCAATACCCCTTAACACACTCCTCTTTGCCAGCCAGGGCAGGGAAGGCTGCAGGGCAGGGCCAATCCCCATCTTCTTGGGCAGACAGAATGTCCTGGGTGAGCTTTTGGAGGTGAGTGCAGAGCCTTCCTGCGATGCTGAGCAGTGAGCCAGGTCACCAGGGTTGTGAAAGCACAGATTTCCAGGGTATCCTAAGGAACCTGGCACTTGGCTCAGGAGTCTCAATGGAGTGTGTTTGACAGTGAGGGGTGTGTTGCCCTGGGCCAGCACAAGGAGCATAGAGAGCCTTGGCCCAGCCTGCTCAGTGTGCACTGCTTTGCTCTTGTGCAGGTCCACAATTTTGGAGGAGTCTTGGTGGAGGAAGATTTCAGCAATTACAGTGTCACTGTGGAGGACCCTGTGCACACAATTTATCAAGGTACACCCTCACCCATCATCATGCAGCTTTCAGGGGAAAGATTTCTTCACCTTGCAAGGAGTGGCAACAGCATTGAACAAGTCAAAGCTGTGCTGAAATGTCTGCAGAAAGGCCTTCCAGGGAGTTTCTTGCTGTTCCCTGCTGACACTGATGCATCATGGGTGGTTCAGGAGATTTTCAACACTTTGAAATATTTTTTCCCTTGAAAGTCTAAAGATGCAACATGGTCACATCTTGATGCAACATCTCAATAAAAGCTGGACCTACAGCTGAAGACAGTTCCCAAAGGGAAAAAAGCTAACTTTATACAAGAAGTTTCTAAAATGTCATTATTTTCTGACAGTCCCTGTATTTACACTCCTTATAGCTGTAATGTTGCAAATTTTTTAGGTAGCCTTCCAGTGTGTAAAAGGAGTTTATAAAAATGAGAGAAAGTGACTTTTAGCATGGGCAGATAGTGACAGGACAAGGGGAATGATTTCAGACCAAAAGAGAAGAGTTTTAGAATAGATGTTAGGAAGCAATTTCTCCCTGTGAGGGAGATGAGGCCCTGGCACAGGGCCCAGAGCAGCTGTGGCTTCCCCATCCCTAGAAGTGTCCAAGGCCAGGTTAGATGGGGCTTGAAGCATCCTGGGATAATGGAAGGTGTCCCTGCCCATGGCAGGGGGTGGCACTGGATGACTTCTAAAGTCCCTTCCAATCTAAACCGTTCTGGTTTTCTACAATTCTATCTCCATTCTTCCATACTGCAGTCTAGAAACCAACAACCAATCAATGAGAACTAAATTTTAGAGATAAAAAAGCATTCATGTTTGAGCTTCCTTCGTCCTTCATGAAGAAACCAAGATACAACAGGGATGTTCTGGGAAACCCTTCTCCAATCATGTTGCTTTCTATTATTTCCCCTCGAATCTGGAAGGATTTCCTTGTCCTCACACACATTGACTCATGGACAAGTGTTCTCACTGGATGGTATCTGTGAGAAAAGCAGCTTCATTCCTCTTCTCTTCCCTCCACAGGGCACCTTGTTTTCACCCCCCCACCTCCACATGCAGGTCCTGCACTGATCACAGCACTGAACATCCTCGAGGGCTTTAACATCACAACACAAGGATCCAGAGGGAATATCTTGCACTGGATGGTGGAGGTAAGAGGATGTTCAACATTTGGCTGAATTGCTTGTGCTGCTAGAGAACTATTTATTTGTTTTGTGGTTGTACAAAATTGTTTGTAGGTTATTCCTGGGGGAGAATGAGCAAATAGATTGCTAAGGTGTAAAACTGAGCAGTGCTGCTGTCTCAGAGGCTGAGCAGGAGGATCTTTCCTGCTTAGGAAGAGCTTTTTCAGAACAAACTGTGGCTTTGTCCATTTCTTGTATATGATCATCTCTGCAGAATGACCCCATGACACCTAAGGGTGGTCCCATCAAGTTCCTCCACCTTTTAGCTCCAGTGGCCCTGGCCATTGCAGAGCACCCCAGGGCACTGCAAGGTATGCTGCAAGAAAAGCCTCTTCATGGTGATGACAAAGAAAACTAATCCAATACCTCACATTTTAAAAAAAGTTTACATTTTTGCCCACCTCCTGATCTCTGAGGTCCAGAATTTTTCCAGTATTTAGGACTGCCAAAACAGTGCAGCTTCTCAGTAGGTTGAGCAAGTGCTCTGTTTCCTGCTCTGTAAGCAAAGTTATGCTCTTAGATGTTCCACAGATCCTCAGATGGGGTTTATGAGTTGGGAATTTTAATTGAGGATTTAACTACGTCCTTGTAGCAGACAGGACAATGGGCGCTTGGAAGTGACTTAGCAGCAGCAGCAGCAAAAATGCAGCAACTGGAGGTGTTACACACTTTGCAGAGGCACAGGAGGTTGACTCATCTGAGTAATATTTGAGCTCTCGTCAGGAAGGTTTGATTGAATCTATTTCCTCTGCCAAGAGTTTCACCTGTTGGTTATCCTGGAGCAGCAGCCTCCAGCTCTAAGGCAGTCACTTCAGGAGATGTGTAACCCTCTTGCCTGGGTCCCACAGCTGAACATGTGGCTGAGGTTCAGTGCTAGGTCAGCTTCAGGTATCCAGCCCTGGGACAACCAGGACCAAGATGTCCTTAACCTCTGGGGTGGACATGCTCTGTGTGTTTCCATGGAGCTCTTCCCTGGCCTCCAAGCCCTTGTCCCCCTGCAACACGGTGTAGTGGTCAGGACACTGCTCCATGGAAATGCCACCTTCTCCAGAGGTTTGTCACGTTCTACGCTCCACAGAGTTGATAACCAAGGAGAAGCTGTTGCTGTGTGGCATTTTCCAGACCAGCAGTCACATCTTGCTGCCTGCCTGCAGGGGAGTGGACTGTTCTGAATCCTGAATGACCATGGCACAACCTGCAAGCTGAATGTTGAGTGTGTCTCTGCTGAGCCTTTCTCTCTCAAGGCTGGCTGGGCTGAGGAGCAGCTCTCTCTCTCCTCGTGGCTCTGCCCTAGCTATGCTGTAGTCCCAGGACTGGATAAATCATGTCCTTTGAAATGGTATCTTCCCATTTTCAATAGACTGGCTCAGGCAAGATTCTGCATGTTTGAAAAACCAGATCCTTTCCTCCTTTTGCACCATCATTCCCTGACATGTGCTGGGACTGATGCTTTCTGTTCAAACCCTTTGGATGGTTTACAGCCAGGAACTGGGCAGCAGCTGGGGAGCAGAACAGCTCATTTCTGCTCAGCACTGGTGCTGGGCCAGCAGAGCTGGGATACAGAGGCAGCGGCGAGCCCAGCACCCCCTGTCCCATTGGGATTCAGTCTGGTCTCTGCTGTTGTGGTGACCACTCAGGAATGGAAAGAGAAAGTAAATGGCATCCTGGAGACCCTGTCTGCCAGCTGGCAATGAAGCTGAACCACTGAGCTGGACATCAACTCCTACCAGGGATGTTGCACTTGTGGCTTCCCACTGCCAGAGGGCGGGGTTACATGGGGTATAGGGAAGAAATTCTGCCCTGTGAGATTGCCTAGAGAAGCTCTGGCTACCACATCCCTCATAGCATTCAAGACCAGGCTGGAGAAACATAGGAAGGTGTCCCTGCCCATGGCAGGGGGGTGGAATGTGATGAGCTTTAAGGTCCTTTCCAACTCCAACATTCTGTGATTCTGTGGTTGTACAAATGCTGCTGGATTCACTAGGCTCCTCCAGCGTAGTTTGCCATGCCAGACTGAGGCTCTTTGGTTCCCATACCCATATGTGGTAGCCCTTCGCACTGAGGTATTCCCAGAACCAGACTTCTGGTAATTTTTCTTCATAAGCTTTAGCCAACACACCAGGACACCAGATACCTCTTCTAGTTTGGAGTATCGGAAGTTGTATTTCCAGGGCCACATAAATGTTTTTCCTTTCCCCTCCTCTCTTTTCCTCTCCTTCTCTTCCTCCTCTCCTCCTGTTCTCTTTTCTTTCCATTCTTTCTTTAGACACTAAAAATAGCCCTGAGTCTGGCGAGCAACCTGGGAGACCCATCTGGTGATGTGTCTGTCACTCACACAGCAGACAGCATGGTGAGGTATGTCTGAGGAGGACAGGCAGGGTGACAGTTGCAGTATATGTGGGTTGGACATCATTCCTGGGTTTCCTGTGCCCTAAGCTTTTTCTCCCTCTGTTTTATGAAGGAAAGGTCAGACCTTGAGTGTCCTCTCAGGGCTCATTCTTTCACAAGAATCACAGCTGATCACAGCCACGGGGCTCTGGGGATGGGTCACAGGATGTCCTCACCCAGAGGTTTCTTGGAGCCAGTTTAAGCTTGAGGGTTCCTCCCACTTTTCCACACCTCTGAACATTCCCTTGGTGTGGGGGGCATGGCCACACGGGCCACTTCTGCCTCTCCCTGCCCCACTGTGGATCTCACAGCTTTGCAGAACACCCAGATGTGCAGGAGAGGCCAGGCTTGGGGTTTCAGCCCAGCTTCCCGCCTCAGAACCAGGTTTAGCCACGGTTGGCAACATTCAGCTGGGGTTGTCACCTTGGCCGTTGGGGGTGGGTTTACTCCTGGTGAGGACAAACAGGAGTAGACAGAGCCTTTGGAGGTTCATGGCAGACTGAGTGCCTCTCTGTGCAGACTGAGCCACCCCTTCCTTCCTTGGGGTGAACCAAAACAGCCCCCTGTCCTTGTGCAGCGCCTCGTGGACACCCGGCCTTAGCTGTGCAGAGACACCAGAACGTGTCCACCAGCTCCCCAAGCTCACAGCTTGCTTTCCTCTCTCCCTCCCTCCTTGCTGAAGTAAATCAGAAGCCGATTCCCTGCGCCAGCTCATCAATGGCTCCCAGTCCTCTCCGTTGGTGCCTCACTCCCCCCTGCAGGGCGGGCCGGCTGCCAGCCAGGTGCTCGTCATGGGCCCCGATGACTTCATCGTCGCCGTGGTGAGGTAAAGGATTGGCCTCTTCCCTCCACAATGAACTCAGGGGTGGGAGTGAGTAGGTTCAACAGGACAGGATGGCACCAGACCTGGAGCAACCAGGCTGCTCTGTCCCAGTCAGTCCTACAGCAGAGGAATGGGAGAGATGTGGTTGAGGTGTGTGGGCTGGTGCTGCTCTGCCCTGTGCAGTCTTAGAGCCCTCTGATATGGCTGGAGTTGCCTGTATCTGCTCCCTGGGGGAGAGGTGATGGCAAATGTAGGACCATCACAGCAAGGGTCAATCCTCTAACTCAGGGAGGAACAGAGCTGCTGTGACATATGTGTCTCCTGCCCCTAAGTGCATGGAAACTGTCTCTCCTCAATCTCACCAGCCCTAGAGAACCATCAAAGAATCTCTATCAAGACAAGGTGGGACAGAAAGTTGGACCCCTGAAAGCCTCAAGGTGTACAAAAATCTCTGGGATGATTTTAATGAAATTTCCTTGTGTTTCTTTTCAGTTCTTTGAATCGTCCCTTTGGCAGTGGAATAGTAACACCCTCTGGAATCCTCCTGAACAGCCAGATGTTGGACTTCTCCTTGCAAAATAAAACAATGAACCACTCCATTCCCAGGCCGGTAATGAATGACATGACATGACAAAATTATTTACCTTTTTTTTTTTTTCCAATTTTATTCTCATCTTCACAACAGGGGAACTACTTAATGCCTCATTAATAACAGAGACAACAGCCAGCAGAAAGCTGCTGTTTTTCATTATATGAGCCACTGAAAGTGAGAAAACAGAGGGCTCCATGTCCATCAGTTATTATTACAATGCAGAATTATTACAATGCAGAATTATCTGTTACCTACTTTCCCTGCAGCCCAGATGCACTTTAAGTAATGATGTGGATTTGCATTTAGTACTTTCTTCATGAATTGTTGGTCTTCAGGTTAAAAAGTAACAGGTAGCAGGAAAAATGTCTTCAGGTATTGGAAAGAAACAAATGTCTGTGCTGGTAGCTTCCAGTGCTGCCTTATGCATTGTAAAACTACCCCACTTTGCTGGGGTGGTTCTTTGGAAGAGAGTGATGAGCTCCACATTCCTTCTGTGGGAGAGTTAGCTTGTTGACATTTTTTGGTGTTACTTTTCTTCAACTGCAGCAAAACCTCCTTCAGCCTCGGAAGCGACCACGGTCCTTCCTGCTGCCCACCATCGTGAGGCCCTCCCAGGGCATGTGTGGCACCTACCTGTGTCTGGGAGCCAACAATGGGGACAGAGCCCTGAGCAGCATCGTCCAGGTCGGTGCCACATCCTCGCAGAGTAGCTGTTCAGCTCAGGGCTGAGTAGGGTCCCCTCCTTTCCCTTCCTAATTGTCCCAGGCTGGGTCAAAATTGGTGGCCACAGGTTACTGGTTCAATCTTTGGTGTCACCAGTTCCACACTTTAGTTATTTCAAATCTCTAAGGGTTGCACCTTTCCTGGTGGCACCACTCTTAACTGTAGAGGAGAAGCATTTTGGCAAAATCTATAATGGTTTTTGTCATTCTAATACCTGTTCAAAACTCATCTTAAGGATGATTAAGAATAAAAAGGAGCATTTTTTTATTCAGAGAATTGCAGGAAACTGGCAGACCTTTAGCCCTTTTCCACATGAAAAGGTCCTTTTAGGGCATTCCCAACTGAATTCTTCCAGCTCAACACTAAATATAAATTGAGCAGTTCCTCTTAATTTATGATTTGTAAGGAGGTGAAGTACTTGCCGATAGATTGATTGCATGTACAGCAGTAATGGACTGCTGAAAACAAAAGCCCAAGAAGGGCTCCCAGTTTCCTTACTTTTTGGAAAGCATTATTCAAAGCAAAACCAAAGCCAAGAACTACTTCCTAGTGCTTTGTTTGGAGAAGTCACATGCTGAGCTTTTGGCCGTATTAGAGCTTATATCATATTCTGGACACACAACTCTGCTACTTTAACAGGAACTATGTGACAAAAAGCCCACACTATCCTGAAAATGTCCTGCTTTACAAGCAACAACATACATGCATGTGCAGATGTTGGAGCCACCAATTTGGGGGATGCTCAGGAAGTTGGCTTCTCCTATTCTCATCACTTTTTTTTATTATTGAGGATAATTTATTCTCTTGCAGGTTTTGGTAAATGTTTTAACACTTAACAAGAATCTGAGTGAAAGTTTGTCCCTTGGTCGACTTCACCCCCAGCTTCAGTCCAACACCTTGCAGGTTGACAGTGAGTATGGACACTGGGTGAGGTGCAGCCTACAAATCCAGCAAGTTTAGGAAAAGAGCAGGATTTTCCTAGCACACTGCAATGGAAGCACCACAGGTCACCATGTTCTAGGGTCCCCAGGGGTGTGGAGGGTTTTGGGGAAGACAAAAATCAGAATTCAACTTCTTCAAAGCTTGGAGCCTTTGCTGAGCCATGCCCTTTCTCTCGTGTCCTGGAAATTCTTCCTGACCCCTCTGGCACTAGCTCTCCAAGCTCTTACAGGTGCTTCTCCCCAACCCTCCCTCTGTCCCAGCTCATCTCCTGGTAGTGACCTTGTCCTGTCCTTAAATCCTTTTGGTGATCAGATGCCATGGACAATATCCAAATGAACAAGATTGCAGCCTCAACTTCACCCAGACATGTGCTGAAAGCTTCCTGTACTTATTCCCACTGACATAAATTATATTCCTTCACTATTCAGTCCATGTCCCTTAATTCCAGCAGCTGGAAGAAGGCAAGGCTTATGGAAAGGCCTGTAGCTTGACAGTGCTGAAAACACAGCATCAGTGCTGGCACTCTGCAGTCTGTACTGTCAGCTCTTGTCCTTGTTACTTTAAGTCTTGGTCTATTTGGTGTTTTTCATACTGCCCCAAGCTTCACCAGAGTGAACCATAACTGAAATTTGGTTCTCATTCCACACCAAATAGCTAAAGTTCTGGGCTTTCCCATTTCACAGGAAAATAGAAATAGGATCTGTCCTGCAGTGTGCCCTGCAGACTTGGAAACCAAAATGGAATTAAATCTAAAACTTCACAAGGTCCTAATTTGTAGTTTTGACATTTGGCATCAACAAGATCCATGTTAGGACACAACATATAAAGCTTAAATACCAGTGGGGTTTCCATGTCCCTGCTCCATTTGTCCAGCTGCACCCCCAGCTCCATGGCTTTGGGCTCTTCTACTCATACAGAAATTAAAAACCATCAAATGAACCAAATAAAAGCAGAGGAGCAGCAACCTGAGGTACATGTCTGGAAGATTAAGAAAGACATGCAGGGGAAGTTGGGAGGCTTAGCACAAAGTTTATCATTTGACAACTTGTTTTACTGTTGTTTGTTTTGAGCTCTCTTGCATCTTATTTTGACTAATAATTGTTAATACTCTTATTTGTAACTAAGAGTGGGCACTGCCTCATTTTCTCTAACAATAACTACAATTGGTGTCAACCACATATCTTCCCCTTCTTCCAAAGAGTACAATCTTCCACATCCTTTAATGGTGTTGTAGATCCTCCCATAGCCCATGGCACAAAGCAGTGGCTCCTGGACGTTGGCTTGCCCAGCTGGAACCTTCTAAAGGGGCTGCAGGCAGGTTCCCCCCCACTGCAGACCCCAGCAGCGTTAGGCAGACCTTTGCATCAAAGGCAACAGTGGTTTCAGTTACCAACTCCTCTTTTCAAATCCCTGCAGGTGAGTTTCCTGAAGAAGATATTGAATTTCTTCTGGCCAGGGGCCATCAGGTGGAGAAAGTTCCAGTGGTGTCCCTGGTTCATGGGGCCAGGAGAACCAACAGTTTTATCATTGGCCTGAAGGACCCCAGAAGTGCAGATGCTGCTGGAGCCACGATCTTGTAGCAGCTCCCAGGAGACATGTTCTGTGACCAAGGCTGACACACAACCCCAGTGATGTGCATGTACTGAAGTGGCCCCTTCTCCAGCCCTGCACACTGCTGGGAAGATGTTCTGCACTCCCCACCCTGACAGCACCAGAGGAGTCTGCAGCAGCAACATCCAGCTCTCTTTTTATTTTTCAATTATTTGGATTGCAAGCAGCCCCATCCTTGTTACAGGAGTGGCAGGAGCACTTTTCTTTTGGAAGTTTTGCTAATAAGTTCAGTCTTTCCAAAGCCCCATTCTAGCCAGCATCTTACTTTCAGGGATCAGGAATGTGAGCCAAGGAAAAAAAAGCCGCTACTGATGTTATTATTGGTTATGATGATTATCCTCATCTCCCCGTCTTTCCCAAGTTTCTTCTTTGCTTCCAGTGTAAGCCAGTAATTAATACAGCCTGATGTAGTGTTTGTAGGTGCCTGCAGCTGGAATATTGGGGAGTCCTCTAGTACTCCATCTGGGGCAGCTGATTTTTACCAGCATGCAGCATCCCAGGGAAGTTCCTGTGCTCACATCACTACATACCTTGAATTCTGGCAGTAAATATTTTGAATCCAGTTGCTGCACAGACTCAATGGCAGTCTGATTTTGTAACCAGAGCAATGGTTTTCAATAGCTCTAACAACTTGTGCACTCCCCAGTAATTTTCTTACAGAGGTTTGACCTCCTCACTGGTGAATTTCAGACTAATGGTAACAGGTTTAACTTTCTTAGACACTTTTTGGAGTTATCTTAGCAGCACTCCACAGTGAAAAACCACAGATCATGGACTGAAGACCACATGGAGAGCATTTAGGTGGGTTCAGAGCTTTCCTTCCACTGCCTTATCTCAGTCTGTTCCAAAAGCCTGGGCCATTCCTACAGAGAGGTTTGGGAATTTCTGCTGACTGAATTAATGGCTGAACCTTAGCTCTGTGTTTTAGTCCTAGTTAATCTATTGGAAAAGCTGAAGAGAGTGAGCAAAAAAGTACAAACCGAACCAAACACTACTTAGATAATTTTCGGTCCACAGCATGTAGTGAAAATAAAAGAATGCTCTTGCATTTTGTGTCTGAAGTTGAGAAGGGAAGAATACCCCAGCTGACATCTGCACCAGGTCATTCAGGCCATATTTGGACATTTCCTGCTCTTTTTGCTGGCAAGTTAGAGACACTTGGCACTAAAAGAATTCTGGAGTTTGATCATTTTCTGCAGTCTAAAATGTGATTTTTTCCTTCACGGTGCAAATGCACCCATGGCCACTGTACATATTATATATGTATGTCTGCTTATAGTTGTCTTGCTCTTTAATTTGGTGATCACACCACTCACCCTGACCTTACTCCCCAGGCACCCTGTGACACTCTGTTTGTGCCACCCTCTTGCACTCGGTTGCATGGGCTGATTTTGGGGTAGTCAGGGCCACAGGGCAGGTAACTGGACTAATTGTTCCTGCCACCTGAGAGCTGCGGATCTCAGAACACCTCAGTGAAGCATGTTGGGCTGAGTGAGAACAGAGGTGTTTTCATGCTCTGCTGAAGTGCAGCCACCCATGAGAGGAGCACAGCAGCTCATACTGACAGGACCATCAGCAGCATTTCCTGTTCCAAGTGCATCCATGCCCTCAGCTGGGGTGGAGGAAGCACAATGTTATATCTGCGACGTGTTCTGTGCCTCCAAGAAGAGACTTTCTCCACCCCAGGGACACCAAATCTATTTATTTTTTCCTCTGTCATCAGCATTAGAATTGGTCACTGCCTGAGGATGGAGAGTTCATAAACGTGTCTTGGAGCAGACGTCTCCAGGCTCCACAGGAAAGGAAGGAGGCAGTTTTGTGTATTGAACCTCTCTGGAGATGATCTGGGGGTTTCTGGTCTGTCCCAGCCCAGATCTGTCCCTCGGGCATGGAGGTTCTCTATGAACAGCTGCAAAATATGTGGTTGAGTCACTGTCAGTGCAGAACTTTGCATGAAATGTCACAAAGCACTTTGAAAGATGAAATTCCTCCTTATTTACTGAATTCACCTACTTCTGATGCTGGATACTGTATATATGTTTGGGAGTAAAAGACTTTGGTCTTGATTCAAAAGGGCACTCCTATGTCCCAAATTACAGTTTCACAGCAATTATCCAGAATCTGAAAATAAAGCATGTTCCAAAGTGTTCTGCTGGATCTTGGCCTGCATTGCAAAAAAAGAGAAAATTGAAAATAATTGGAAGATGAGACCTATGCCCCTAGATTTCAGTTAAGAGAAGTAAAGGTATTCGAAATTATTTCCCCCTTTTTTTTCCTTCTGTTTAAAAGCAGCATCAGTATAGCACAGATGTATCCAACATGGGCACCTTTAAACTGCTAATTGGCCCAGTGTCTCTAATATTTTGAGCCCATCTGTTGTGATCTGACAAATTTAACATCTAATGAATTTAAGATCTGATAAATTTAATATGAGGTACCTGAAATACCTGATGTTTCCCTTGGTACAGGTGAGATGGACATTGTGAAATAAAGGGCTGTATTGCAGAGATGTGTGTGTGCAGAGTACCTATGCTGATTTCAGCCTGGCACTTGCAGCCATCTGGCAGCTCTGAAGCAGAATTTGTTCTGAAACTTTGTCATGGAAGTGTCAGTGAGATGCTCAGAACACAAAATACAAAGGAGCTGAGAAAAACAATAACCATTTTAAAAGGAACAAAATTAACACAAAGTAAATAAATTTTTAAAATATGTCTTTACTAAATGTAACGAATTATGATCTGGAATGTGGCCAGCTTGCTTTTGCCCAGGTTTGCAGTGCTCCCCGTCAATGTGTGCTGGTTTCACACGAGGATAAGCTGGAGCCAGGCTCTGCCACTCAGTATCAGCAGTTTATCCATGTTTTTCCCAAGGGCTGAACACCCCTGTCGAGCACAGGTGACAAACTGCCTGGCTTTGGGCACTGCTGCTCACCCAGGCACAACGAGCAGCCAGAGGGGGACGAGGCAGGAGCCAGCCCTGCCCTCCTGCAGCGCGGGGATGAGGATGCTTCGGGGTTTGGGCTGTGCCGTTCTGTTCCCATCACTGTCCCGTCGGTGCCCGGACACGGAGAGGGGCTGGACCTGCCTTGCTCCCAGCGCTCCGGGTGGGGTAGGGGCTGCTGGGTGACCAGCTTGGCCAGTCACTGCTGGTGTGGCTTGGCACAGATCAAGGGAGCGCTGGGTACGGCTGTGGGACCTGCTGAGGAGCAGCCCTGGGCACAGCGCTTGTTCTGCACTCCAGTGCGTCCTGCAGCGGGTCCTGCCCCGTCCGCAGGGAAGCGGCTCCTGCCGGGGTAGGGGAGGGCAGAGAGCAGCCGCTGCTGCCGGAGCTGGGGCAAGGTTCGGGTCCCCCGGCTCCAGGGGTGATGACCAGCGTCCTGCAGCTCTGCCAGTGTCACCCTGAGGGTCCCTCAGCTGGGGCAGCAGGTCTGAAGGTGTCGCTGAGTGTCGGCCGGCCGGGTCGCCTCCGGGGTACCCGCTGGAGACTGCGCCCAGATCATCTCAGAGCCTCCTTCCACTGCTGCCCAACTCAACAGGGCTGATCCGGGGGAGAAAGGCGAGTCAGGCCTCGGTAAACACCCTGAAAGGAAACCTGCATCTCTTTTAGGAACATCAAAATCACTGAGGAGCTGGTAAACTTTTGAGAAGAATGAGATGGAGCAGGAAGAGCTCCTGTAGCACCCAAGTGTTTCCAGTGGTTTTGGAAAGCTCTTCCATACCTCAGTGATGGAAATTGGCACCTAGCCAAGGAAAGGAAAGTTCTGACAGGCAGAGCTGGTTTCAGAGAGGCAGGATAGCATTAAAAATTAAGCACATCTCTGTGGAGGGCAGGTGGAGTAGTAGCACCAAAGCACTGACACATGCTGCCCTCAAAGGCTTCACCAGTGGTCACAGCATTTTTAGGTGCAGATCGTCCTGGCTGACTCTGGATGCCTGTGCAGATCATTCCATGTTACAACAGCTCGTGGGCGGCCATGGACCTTCCCCCACCAGGACTGTTCCTGGCAAAGCCAGGACTTCCTACCCAGCAGGTTCCACCTTTCCATAACCCCGGAGTTGAGGAGGAGAGATTGACTCCTGTGTAACCCTAACCCTGCCTCACCTATCACATCTGTGCCCAACTGACCACCTCTCTCAGCACACTCACAGTTTAACAAAACATCAGATCCAAAGTGAGAATGACTGCAATGCAACAGATCTTCCTTCCTTCTCTCCAAGTTAGCATTGTACCAGTGTTAGAGGGGAAATTATTTTGTTCAAGTCATTATCCTGTGTAATACCTGTAGTTTGAAAATACTGCCATATGAAAATGCATGTAAATAAACCCACAATTTTGACTGTCATGATGTCAAATGCATTTGTGTTCTGTTGTGGACAATGAGGCAGCTTAAACGCCTGTCTCTGCTGCAGGTAGCCCTGTGTCCCTGCAGGTGCTGTGGTATCATTCTGTGTCATTGTTTTGCAGCAAAGCTTCAGCATCCCAAACAAACTGAGGGTCTTCTCCTGGATGAGTTCCACAAACAGAATGACAAAACAATTACAGAATGGTTTGGGTTGGAGGGGACCTTAGAGACTATCCAGTTCCAGCCCCTGCCATGGCAGGGACACCTTCCACCATCCCAGGTTGCTCCAGGCCCTGTCCAACCTGGCTTTGGGCACTTCCAGGGATGGCACAGCCACAGCTTCTCCTGTGTTGTTTATGCTGTACAGAGCCTGGCAAGACCCAGGAGCACCCAGGCTGTGTAGTAAGCTCAGCTTTGGAGCTCAACCTGCAGCACACTTTGCTGCAGGGATGTAATGTAGCAGGTCTGGAGCTGCCCCATGTTTCTTCCCTCTCACCCCTCCAGATCACATTATTCCCTTCTCCCCACTGCCAGTGATGCCAAGGCCACCTGGGGGTCCTTCAACTGCCGGTCTCCAGCATAGATGCCTCAAAAAGGTCTTTGGTTGTGTTCTGTCACGCTGGTGTCCCTTCAGCTCCACATTCCTTTTGCTTCCTTACCCTTGTGACAAGGCTATTTTAAGAGAATTGGGGTTAATTTTAATTATGTGGAGATGGAACCAGTTCTGATCTTTCCCAACAGTGAGCAGAAGCATCAGAAGCCATGGGAAGCAGTGTGCTCTGAAGAGTGAAGTGGATGTACAGGCCTCAGGCTGATAAGGAAGGGAGGGCTTGTTTGCAAACTCTCTTTGTGATTAGGCACAGGGAAATTGTCTGTGTGGGATTCCTCAAGCCCAGATCAGAGTCACAGCACTTGGATGGCTTGAGCAGATGTTGGTGGGACACCTCAGTATTGTGCTTCCAGAAAAGTCAGGTTTTGGAAAATAGCATTTGGCTTGTTCTTGTTTGCTGAGGGATTTGAGATGTGCCTGGTATTAATGTGCCTAATACAGATAAAACCAAACGAGCCAAGAATCCTGAGGGACAATCTGGCATGACAAGCACAGCAACAGGAGTGGGAAGTTTTTGGAAGTTTTTTGGAAGCAGCACTCTGATGTCTCTGTGTTGGGGGGATGCTTCTTGGGGAAGATGAGGCTGGAGAAGGAAGTTCAGTGCAGCTGGTTTAAGAAGAGTCTCGTGAAACAAGGAAAACATGAAGTCACTTGGGAAAGAAAGGTTAATTCTTGGAACCAAAGAAATGTTCTCTCAGCTTCCTTGCATTTCCAGCCAGTCCCAAAACCCAGGAGCAGAGCTAGACAAAGCCTGGGAATCATCCATGTGAAGGCAAATGGAAACTCCAAAGAGATGATCAGATGAATCGAACGTTCCTCGTTCCCACCGCTGGGACTGATCCCCATCTCCTCTGACCTGACATCCTGGAGGGGCTTGGGGGGGCTTTGTCCTTGTCTCAGCACATTGGAGAAGTGCTGGAATTGCTCCCCAGAGACTGCAGAAGACACAAAAAGGCATGAGCAGAACAATCCTTGAGAGAAGGACTCCTCACCCTGTGCCAGCAGGGAGCCTGAGAGCGGCACACGCCGGACAGGGGCAATCGCCTGCAGCTCTGCACACACCTTCAGATTCAATGCTCCAGGTAAGTCCTGTGCTAACCATGACATTAATTATTTTGTTTTGGTGGGTTTTGTGGAATGCAATTATATGTCAATTTAGAAAAAGTGTTTTTCTCTATGTTGCAAGCAATAGTGCCTGATGAGAAGTGGGTTTGTTGTATTTTAAAGGTTTTACAAAATAAAAGATAAAAATTTAAAAATTCCCTTTTTCAATCCTTTATCCAGCAGTATTCCACATGAAGTCAAGGGTGGCTCCAGCTGCACACACTCTCCTGAAACCCCTCCTCAAGCCACTGAACCTGCTCAGGCTACTGAGTCACGTGTGCTTTTGTAGGAGCCAAGTCTTTGTTTTTCCCATAAAGGACTTTTGATTGTTTTCCTACCCTGAAACAGGAATTGCCACGTGTGTTATTTCTTCCCCAGTGCCAGGCAAGAGCTTTCTGCCACAGCAACGATGGGCAAGAAACCAGACATTTCAGAGGTTTTGTATTAATAATTTCTCATATTAATAAAGGGTATAGGAGGAGACAAACCAAAGGGCTGTGTGCCCTGCGAGGGTCCCTACAGCTGTGGAACCCCTATGTGCTGAGGAGACATTTTCGGGATCGAGGGTTGCCCCCTGGGGAGTTTGGGCCCACAGGCCTGTTCATTAATCACATTATTGGACTTTTTATTAAAATTCAGCATTATGGCCTTTGCTGAGTCCACACCAGGTCCCTCTCTGGCTTCTTCGCCATCTCCCCACTGGTAAAATGAAAGTATAATTCAGTGATATTCAAACAGTCAGAAACTTTTGGATGAAACGCTCTGAGTTAAAATTCACCCGAATTAAAAATCTAATTTCCCAGAAATTTCCTATAAAGGCTCCAATTATTATTTTTTCTTCGGCTTCATCCGGCAGATCGTGTGTCCCTGTTCCCAGAAGCAGCAGCCCCGCGGCTCTCCGGTGGGGGGGCGCCGTGCGGGTCCCGGTGCGGGTCCCGGTCCCGGTCCGGGTGCGGGTCCCGGTGCGGGTCTCGGTCCCGGTCCGGGTGCGGGTCCCGGTGCGGGTCTCGGTC
>VWZP01008443.1:0-33344 GCA_013396995.1 Dicaeum eximium | reverse complement strand
CGGCCCACGCTCGGCCTCGGCCGCGCTCCCAGGCCGCGGCTCGGCCCGGCCCCGCCGGCCCCAGAGGGAGCGCGGCCGGGCCCGCAGCGCTGTCCGAGCCGGGAGCTGCCGCGCTCCGCCGGTGTGTGTGAGCCCGGGCTCAGCCCTGAGCTCGTGCGGGCGGTGACGGCTTTGTGCCGTGTCAGCCGGGGCGCGTTGACGTTTCGCTTTTGTTTGAGTCCTCGATGACTCTTAAACCAGTGGGAAAAAGGCTCTTCACTCGTCCCCTCCGTGTTGATTTCTGCGTTTCTCTAAATTTCAGCTACTTTAAAACCATCTCAGAAAGCTCAGGGCCCTGATTCCTTCCCGCTACTTTGGGGAATGGAAGGACAGAGCTCTTCTGAGGGTCTGCACGCTGGCAGCAGGTTGGAGCTTCATGAGCTTTGTCTGCCCATAACCCCTCAGCCTCCTCAAAGACACATTTTTGCCCATTCCCCTCACTGGGAACTGTAGTAAAACATTTTTCAGAGTTATTACTGTAGTAAAACCTCTCCTAAAAGAAAGACTGTGTTTCTTGTTGGTTTTATTGTGTATTGTTCTGACTGGTTCTTTAGCTAAGGCACCTTTCAGTATTTCCTATATGTGAAAACAACCACAAAGAACAAATCTGGCATTTTCCATAAAGGTTACCAAATGTAATAACCACGACTTTTGCATTTGGCAGCTCTTTTCCAGTTATAGCAAATGGTTCCAGCTTTTCTACGTATCTTGTAGAGCGAGAAACAAAGGTTTCAAGGCGTGTGTTCAGAATGTCCAGGTCTGTGGCCCGGGGACTGCACGCAGTGCCTGCAGCACCGCACCGAGGTGTTTGCTAGATTCTGAGTATCCTCTGAGCCATGTGGCTTCCTGTGCAAGTTACCTGGCTCCAGAAGGAAATGTTTTACAGTAACACTGTGTCCAGACTCTCCTATGAGAAGAAAGAGCAGAACATGGGGGACTGCACACATGCTTGACCTTCAGTTGAGAAATTACATTTCTTAGTATTTTAAACCCAAGGAAGGGTCTTCTGTTAGGCATTAGATTTGAGATGGAAATCTCCCAGGAGTGCTCTCCAGCCATTCTCTCTGGAAGGCCTGTCCTTCTGTAGGACGTGGAGGAAGGGGCTGCTTACAACAGGCTTCCAGGTGATGGAGTAATTTTACATTTTTTCTAGTAAAAAAGTAGGTGCTTCTCTAACATAAGAAACAACTGTATGTTGAGAAGCCAAAGAATTCCAGGTCCTTGTGCATCTGGAAGTGTTGGTGTTTCCATTTTTCAGAGGCTTAAATATTTGAAAATACAGGTTGTGGAGGTAAATTCTGCTGAACAGCTGTGATGCCACTCTTCGTGCTGCCTGAGCACGACAAAGGTTCCTGCCTTTGTGGGAAATGTTAAATGTTTCAACATGATAACTAAACCTTAAATTGGCAGTATATTTTGATTTTCTAGTACAATAGTGATTGCTTTCGGATGGAAGCTGGAGTTACAACCCAATTACACAGACTCACTGAATTTAATAGATTTGCAGTGGCAAAGGGTTTGCTGCTGAAGGGATTGAAGAGTTAATGTGGCTCTAACAGTTTGCATTGAGAATGATGAAATTTTATAAGTCACTAGAGAACCTCTGAAGGGCAGAAGGCGTAATGAGGTTTTCTTTCAAAACCCTGTGGTCTCTGTTGAGAAATGCAAAGCTGTAGTGAAGGGACGGTGTGAGGGAACAGAAGGCCTGCTGGCATGTAGGCACTGAGCAGCAGGACTTGACCCTCAGTGCTGCAAAAACTGTGTTCAAGCATAAGCTTTTTCCTTAATGCACAGCTGGAGCAGAAGGAGTGAGAAAGAATGTGTAGGGCTGGGAAAAGGTGAGGGCCAGCAGTGGAAGGAGAAATAACCCCAGATGATACTGAGCTGAGGCAGCAGGGAAGATGCTTCATCAAGTGAGGGTTTCCATCTCCAGGCGAGTCTCTCCATTTCCACCAGCCAGACAAGCAAGTCACCTTTGCTTTGCCAGAGCCGTGGATATTTTGTGTTTTGTCTTGGCACTGTTACAGACTGCTGTCTCCTTCAGAGCAGGTCACTGATGTTCTTCAGCAGGAGCTACCCATTAATTGCAGATAACTGAGCGTTTCAGCCATGGAGTCAATGTGTTCCTGCATGGAGAGCTGGAGGTTTAGCTCAAGAGGATGAAGATAACTTAGACTGTCTTGTGCCCTGGCTAATTAGAGTGATGCTGCTGGAGTTTAAAGTTAATCTAAGGTTTGGATTACGCAGGCTGGTAGTGGAAGTTTTCCAGAGGTCCAGGAGCTGGGGATTTTTCTCAGTCAATTGAGAAATTGTTTTCCATCATTTTATATCCAGTGGAACAGCATCCCACCTGCACGTTGAATGGCACAACAAAAAATGCTGCTGTAGTAATCAAAAATAGAAGTAAGTACTGAATTGGTCATGTATATGTGAGAGCCCTGAGGCTGTAATTCAGTAAATAACCCTTCTTTATGCATTTGGGGGAAAAAAAACCACAGCCAGTGTGTGACAGTGCTGTTGGTTTGGGAGCTGGGGTGGAGCTGGGGATGGAGACACATGTGGGACTCCACAGCTCATAAGGGCCATCGTCTTCTTGGACCCGAGACCAGTCGCCTGCTTCTCCAGCTGGTGTGGGTGCCCTGAAGCATAGCCCTACACAGGGCTTTGAATTGGATTTGTATGAAAATAGAAAAGTACAGGAGATGAATGATACCTTGTCTAAATTAATTTATGTAAACCAATAATTTGGGACAGGAAGTTGCTTATGTTCAATTTTATATATGGGACCGCAAGCTTTAGGTATGGTGGATGAAAGGGCATCATCTAGTTATTCCACCAAAAGATGCATGCTATTGAATTCCCAAGGCCTATGCAAATCATTTTAATTTTATAATTTTTCTTGTTTTGAAAATCAAATTACCTGCCGGGACCACACAGCTGGTGTAAGATTGTGTTTTTCATTGTGGTTTCTTTGTGGTGCTCACAGAGACTGAGTTAAGCCTCTAGTCTGCATTTACAGAATCCCAGAATGGTTTGGGCTGGGGGAGACCTTAAAGACCGCCTCATTCCAACCCCTTGCCATACATGGCAAAGTGTTTCTTTGAAGGGTTTTTCAGGAGTGCTCTTCCTATCTCTGCAAGGATGCATTGCTCTCCAGTTCTGTTGCATCCACATTTTACCAGAAGATCCTAAGCTGCTTGCATGGTTCTTAATGGCAGTAGTGACAATAAATAACACTTGAAATTTGATTTTTCTAAAAGCCCAGAGCAGCACAAAATAAGATGCGAGTTTTCATACAGTCAGGAAACTCTCAGAATAATCTTGATTTTAACCAAAGCTGTACCTACTCCTGTTACATGAAGATTAGTTTTTTGGTCAGGGAAAACAATCTCCTTGATACTGAGTGTCTCCTATCAAAGAATTACTTTTAAGCTGTTCTTTTTTCATCCTTAATATAATTTCAGAATTTAAAAAGCTTCCCTGAGATTTTCTGGATATTAATTAGATGTAAGAAGGAATAATATTGCAGAAGGTGCAGTTTTCAGTCAAACCTTAGTTCAGTGCTGATGATCACATTAATTTCTGGGCTGGTTATATTGGTGTTTAGGAAGCCCTGTGAGAATTTGGTGATAAAGGAGCACCTGTGGGGTGTGTCAGCCCAGAAAGGTCTGGTAGTGGTTAAATTCTGGTTTAAATAAAATGCTTGTTGTAACACAGAGCGCAGATTGCTACTTAAAAAGGCATTTTTCATAACTTTTGAAGGCAAGATCAAATATAGTCGAGATGCTCCTGATTTTAAATGGCATCTCATTTTGTTTGCTGATTGCGTTGGTGGATCTTTGTGGGAAGTTATGTACTGCAAAGTTCTGTCAGTATTCATAGTGTGCTTCTTCCAAATGAAAATATCCTTACCATGGGAATTTGGTAACTCAGCTAATGGGAATTGATTGACCAAATGTTGTGCTGGGTAGACTACAGCTTCCAAGAGAATTGCTGATTCTCATTTCCCTTGTGCCTGGCAGGTGCCTTGGTTTGTGTCTCAGCTGCTGAAAGGGGTAGTTTCTACATGGCTAACTTAGCTGCTTGTTCTGGAGTTATCATCCTGCTTTTTAGAGCAGTCCTGAGCATCTCAGCAGTCACATTCTGTTGGAATAAAACCGAATGGCTCAGCTGAGGTGTGTCCATTGCAGCTTGGTGTGGTGTGTTATAACAAGCTGTAATTTTCTCCTTGTTGGAAACATTTGAGTTTTGGTGTTTTATGCATGAGGGCTATGGGAGTGCAACAGCCCAGTGTGAGAAGCAGTGACCAGTTCTGTGTCAGTGTGAGTGAAGAAAGCCTTCACTTCTGTTCTGGAGACTAACTTGGTTTGTTTTCTTCATGTGTGGGAAAGCATAAACTCTGAACAAAACTCTTCTGTAGCTGGAACACTTCACAAGGCTGTTTCTGTGATTTCTTGGGGTCTGCTAAGGTGTCTGCTCAGTGTCCAGGTCTGTCAGATAGCTTACAGTAGTGAAACTTGGAGTTAATGAACCAATATTGCTTGCTCATTTTCCTTAACTGAATTTGGTCTCATCCCATGTGCACAATGGCAATGGAGACAGCAGCAGTTATTTTTTCTTCTTCCCATAGCCCATGCTGACCATCCTCAGTTTCTTACTGGATCTTGCTAGGGCAGCCTGTTTTTCCCAGTCCTTCTTTGGAACAGTTGGGTGTTGTGGTGAGGGACACTCAGAAGGGAGAGCTGAAGGAATAAAAACCCTTTGGTTCCTTGCACCAAGGAGTTCAGAAGATTTTTCTTCCCTCCACTTCCCCAGCCTTTAGCCAAAATCACCCTCACTGTGCCGGGCTAAGGCAGAGGCGCTCAGCATGGTACTGGCTGCTGCACCTTGTAGACTTCCTTAAAAACAGTTTTCCATGGCCCAGCCTTTCCTGTGAAGTCTTGGCCTGGCTTTGGAGATAACCAGACAGCTTGTTACAGGACTCAGCTTTAGGCTGTGGAATATCCTTTTATGAAAAGGGTGAAAAAGTAGAACTAATGCAGCATCTTCTGTAGAATGTGAAAACCTTTTTTAGTTTTGGCTTATACAACAATACTAAAATTTCCTATTTCGAATTTTGGTCTTGCTCCTCAGCTTGGTGTCTGGTTGTGATACTTAGGTAGGTGCATATAGCTGGAAACTGCTTGGTCACTGCTTGTGATCTAGCCATCAGGTATTTGACTTGGTGCTGTACTTCCTGAGTTACAATTAGAAATACAAGAAGATACGAGAGGTTGAAAAGTGTTAGATGACCATTAAAAGTGCTGCGAAGCATATACAGTGTGATTTAATGTAAAACCTCTTTCCTTCTCTCTGAGTTGCTGGGTTGGTGCAAAGTGCACAGGCTACAGCACAATAAGGCTTTTAAAGCAATTTTGGTTTGTTGTCTAGATAGAAGACAAGAAACCTCTGCTTCTTCTTTCTGAGTGTTCTTCCATTTTCTGCTTCCCCTGTTTGCTTTTGGGCAGTCCCTTTCCCCACTGATGAGCAGGCAAGCACATAAGCAGAAAATCTCCTTGAGAACCACCTCTGGTCTGTGCCTGTAAATCCCGTTAATTCAAGGAGTGGTGTTCTGTTGTCCCAAAGCCATTTAGCTTTACTGCTGAGTTTTTATTATTCCAGGAGCTGGAGTGCAGCTTGGTGAGACCATGACCAGGAGCAGGGGCTAGGAATGGATTCACCTCCCCGTGTTGACCACCTGCAGCAACAATGTCTGTCTGAGGTGGTGCTATGGGCTTGGCACATGCTCCTGGAATGAGCTTTACCTGAGCTGGTTTAGGCACCTGCTCAGGATGAGCTGAGGGACATCCTGGCTGTGCTGATTTCTCTGTTCTGAAGATTAGTTTAATCAAGACGGGTTTGTCCTAAGACTTAAATAAATACGTTATTCTAGATAAAACTTGCCCTATTTAGAAGAATGGAATGTCATTTCCAGCTAAAGGAAGTATTCCATTTTCTGCTTGTAATGAAAGGCTGATTTTTCAAGCTCCTCAGGCTTTGCTGTTCAAATCTGAATATAGTAACATGTGCTTTTTACATTGCTGAGGAGAGCGTTTGACCGGTGCAAAACTGCATATTAAAAACAAAAATAAAGCTATTCACCAGCATGTTCAGTATTTCCGTTATTTTTCATCATTGTCTGATGAAATGTGATGGTTTTCTTTCAGGATTCCTTATTTGGGAGTTGCTGTTTAACCATGTTTGTCAGTCTGGAATTACCTGAAGTCCTGTTGCACACCCCAAAATACTGAAGTTGTGAAATTTGCTTTGGTAGGTAAAATAAGCATATGATGCATCTGAATATCTGTTGTTTTTATACATTCTCCCCCTGCCTCTTCTCACTGCTGTGTTTGCAGAGCTGGACTGGCTCCAGAGCTGACTTCCCACTGACCCACTGAGCCATGTAGGGTTAGGGGTATTGGTCATCAGGTTTGTGGCTGCTCGTCCCAAGGAGAGCAGTTGAGATGCTTTAGTGGTGTCATTCATCTAACACCCACATTCAAATTTCAAAATTACTGGAACCCTGACTAAGTTGTTTTAGAGGAAATTCTAGTAAATGTTTCTTTTTAGGTATTCTTTCATATTATAACAGTGATTCTTAGCCTTATTTAATCTCCTTGTGTTATATTGTTATATGACACTTGCCTAGAATTTGTTTAAAAGGTTTTTTTATTGTTTGTTTGTTTGTTTCCCAAAACCATTATATTATTTTATTCTTTGTATCGTAGAATGGATGTGTGTGTCTAGGTTTATTCCTTGCTCAGGTTTCACAAGCTCCAAGATCACTATGCGGGGCAACAAAGGAAGTAGTTGTAGGAGGATAATACACTGTTAAGAAATCTCCAGGAGAGACAGTGTTGTGATCAGTGTTTCTGGGCTTTATAGGTGTTACACTTTAAACACAGCCAGTGTGACTGTGTTTCAGTGCATGTTACATGTTAAAAGAAAGCCATCCTCTCAGGAGTATTCTGGCAATGCTGAACCTCCTCTGCCCCCATTATGAAAATCTCTACATATTTTCCTCACTGGCACCTAAAACAAAGGAAGCAGACAACATTAAAGTGTATTATCCAAGACATCCTTTATTCCTGATATTTTTTCTATTAAGTCACTTGAAAACCATTTTTCAATGGCAGCAAATGCAATTTAAATCCTTTAGAAATTACGTTGTTTGCTACTGCTATCCCAGACTTTCCTTCCTCACTCTCAATTCTGGTTTCCCCAAGGCATTTGGCTGTAACCTCATGTCTTTCCCTTCCCTGTTGCAGCTTTAAATAACGGTCAGTGTGAAGATGAGGACCCTGCTTAGTGCCAACTTGTGCCATCTGCTAGTGAAGGGCATTAATCCATCCTTCCTTCTGCTCCCATCCTTCCTAATCTTTTGTGTAATTTGTGTAATTTGTTGAGATGTAGAACATGGTTTTAGTACTTTTTATTTGTTTTGTGAGAGTGCAGGTTTTGATGTGACATCAGTCGTGAAAGTGTTTATTTTGAATACATTAAAAAGCTTGGAAATCAATAGACTGTGGCAGAAAACCTGGAACAGGTGGCCAGACAAAGCCTTGGTTTGCTTTCTGTGCTCTGTGTAGTGCAATACATAGGGGAAAGCAAGGCAAGAGATTTCAAATTCTGTTTAAGAGACAAGTTGACATAAGTTTGGATCAGAGGAGTGAACCTTGGGGCAAAAGTACCAAGGCATCAGCTGGGGTTTTTTTCCCCTTTGTGTTGTTTTTTCACTCCAGAGACCAGCACTTTCAGGTACTCCAGAGCCTGCCAGCTTTCCCATGTTTAGCTGCTCCCCAGTTAGTGACAACTGGGTTTTTCAGATTTTGCTGTAATCCCATCTGTCCTGGGGTCTGGATGGGATTCTGCAAGCCTTGCCCAGGCACGTGGTGCTGGGTTTGTTGTGCAGGCTGCCTGTCAGGGACAGCACAGGGCACGACAAAATGCCTCGGGGCTCCCAGTGGTGTGTGTGACCCAGCTGTCCATCAGCCCGGGTCTCAACTGTGACATCGTCTATCCTGTGGGAATTCTTCCTCTGAGGAGTCTGTTTTGCACATTTTAGTGGGTTAGTTGTTTTATCCCTAAGCTGAGTGTGCCTGGGAGCTCCTGGCTTCAGCAGCCCAGGGTGTGTCCTGCATCCTTCAGATTGGACACTCAGGTCTTCATGGGCTGAGCTCTTCTATGCCCTGTCCCCATACAACAATGCAGGTGCATTTTGACCATTTGTCTGTTATTTGGCTGTTTATCCCCACCTCTCTTACTCCAGTTAGATATTTTTAATAATTAGACTGTACTTCATAAGACCAACTTTATAATAAAGAGGCATAGCACTGGTTTTGTTGCTGTAACCAGTTCCAGGCCAGGTTTGAGGGTAAATGGTTGCCATGTAGTATCACTGGACTTGCTCTGAGTTTCCAGAAACAATTGTATAATGAGAAATACTAATTTGTAAACTCTAAAGGAGTAGGTGCAGGGACAGAAAGAAGGCCATGTGGGCTTTTTGAAGGAAGGATGATGGTCAGAGACCTTTTTGTGCTGCCAAGTGAGCATGGGTGCTTGAGTTGCTGAAGTGTGCTGTAGTTGTGCAGATCAGCTCAGATGTGGCTCTTACTTATCAGAGACCCTCCATAACCTGCTGGGAGTTCTGGTTTACATGGATTGTTGAATGAGCAGCGTTTTACCTGTGTGTGCTTATACTGAAGGCTTTTTGTGTTTGTGGGGAAGAGTGTTGAGGGAAGGTACCTGCTAATTATGGTCAAGTGCTTGCTCAGGATTTATGGAAGCCAACCCTATAACCATGAGATTACAGAAGTTCTTCAGAAGTTGTTAGGACACTGTGCAGCTGGGATTCATTTGCTCTGACATGGATGGTGTGCTGTGCACTGACTGAAAAGGAAAATTTTGCAAATCATCATTTTCTCATGTCACACTTGAGATAAATGATACCTGAGTATAGGAACAGACAAAAGTTCATGTGTTTTAGAGGGAAAGGGTGCAGCTGAATGTAGCACAGATCCCTGAGGCTCATGATGTGAAGCAAAAATGCAAAGGGAGCTGTAGCTATATGTGCTGATCTGAGAGGTAGAATGTCAAGCTTGGTCTTGGTTTGTTTCCTTCCCTCACAATATCCCTGTGGTCCTGTGATTCTCTGAGTCAAGTGAAACAAGGCCTGTGGTCCTTTGGGATTTAGAAAACTCTATTTTTATAGTGTTTACAAAGGCCCATAACTTCAACAAATCCTGTCAGATTTTAGCATATTCAGATGAGGTTGATGGAAATTCGTCTAAGCTGCAGCATTTTTGTGAGTCGTTTAAAAACCATGATTTAAGCAATCTGGGGGTCTTCTGCTCTTTCACAGGCAAGATAGAGGCTTCAGACACCTCCATTCAAAAAAAAAAAAAAGATTTGAAATGTTTGTGTTCTTGTAGATAAATTCTTATTTCTTTGGTGTTACGGATTATTGGGTGTACTCACGTTTCTCGCTGCAGGTGCAACACCCCATCACCTCCAAGCAGTTGTACCTTTTCAACATGTAGGAGCCTGTATTTTGAGCTGAGATTTCTCTCCCTGAAAAATTTACTTGTGATTTTCTGACAAATGTATGTAATTCTATGTAATTTTCTTCAAAATACAGTGCTTATATTTCACAGGATGCTTGCCTCATTCCTTGCACAGAATGTCTGTGTTTGGCCATTAAAAGGCCATTTGTGTAGGACTCTCAGCTCCTCTCTCCCTGGAGTCAGTGGATGTGGAATGAAAGATGTAGGAATGCAGAAGGAGAAGGACTGTTCTCGTTAGTGTAAAGCCAGCTTGGGTAGGGAAGTTACCTGTCCAAGAAATTGTGTGAAAATCAGTTAAAACATCTTTTCACAGACTCCTATTAATTGTGATTCTCATTATCTGGGCACCTGACGTGAAACTGAGGAGTTTGCCTTAATGGAGGTGCCAAACACTCAGAGCAGTAATTTAGATACAAAGCCAAGTAACAAGGGAAAGAAAAAATATTTGTCTCTGTGTTCACCTGGTAATGAATTTTAAAAATTTATTTCTCTATTGCCCATCTTTAAAGTTTCCATGGCAATAATAAGTATATGAAAGGATTATGGAAATAGATCAGTACCTGTGAAACATTGAGCTTATTTTCTGATGCAGGACTGCAGAAGAGCTTGTGAGACAAAATTTGCTTGGTTTTTAATCTGAGATTTGAAGATGAAGGCTGGTGCTGCAGAATGAGAGAGTAACTCCATCTAAAATACAGGATTATTCCTTAGTGCTGTTGGGTTGCCTGGTATGGGGTAGGGTTGCAAGGGAGAAAAAAACCCAGTATTTTGTAAATGTAGCAAGTGTATGTGTAGAGATCTGACAAAAAGCTATGTGGAATTTGTGACTTCCAGCCTCTGATTTGTCCTTTGTAATATTGTCCCTTCAGCAGCCTTGTGTGAGTGCAAACAGCACAGAGCTGAATCTGTGCTTATCTAACATTATTAGATTTTTTTTTTAATTAGAAAAGACTGTTTCCTGGCCAGTGTCTGCAGCTCACCTTTAATCTCAAAGTTGTGGTTTTGTGTTGGGAACTTTAACCTCTGCTAAAACCCAGTCTGTATCCTGTTCAAGGGTATGTTGTCCTGAGCTAAACCTTTTAGGCAGGTTGTGCCAAATACCCACAACTTTGGAGTTATGAGGTCTTGATAGTCCTGGCTGGTGAATGAATTCGATTTTTACAATGGTGAATTTTACAGGTGGTCAGGAACAGGTCCCTTTTTTGGCTGTTTCTACAGATGGTTTGAATCTTTTAGCAGTATTTGCAAAGTGCTGAGTGTTAGAGCAAATGTCTCACCTGGAAAGGATAGTGCCATTGCTGTCGTGATGGAGTGGGAAAATGTGTATCTTAACATAGGAGGTGTCCACTGTAAGGTTAGGGATAATTTTATCACAGATTGAACTTCTGTAATAGCTTAGATTAATCTCATTATGTCAAAGTTTATTGCAAAGTTTAGACATTTTATTAAGCAAAATCCATCAGGTGTGGGACTTGACTTTCTGAATTCAGTCTTATCTGAGAGTGATGTGGGGGCATGGTGAGAGTTGTGGGCTGTGACAAGGGGAGCAGATTTCAGGTTGCTATGTGCATAGGAAGCTGAAACCACCTAAATCTTTACAAACTTTAGGAAAGTAGGCACAATATGCCTGAGATTTCACTGGGTGTGAGTAAAATATTTGTCAAATGCTACATTTCTCCTGGTAAAAAATGTGCTGTGGCTTTCCTACTGCTTTGGACCTATTGCATCTGCAGCCTCTAAGATTAAATTTGATGGTTCTTCCTCTCGTTCTGTAATTCAGCTGTTGCTGTGAGTTTTAGTCTCCTGACAGTCAGGCACTGCAGCATTGGTACCAGGTGCTTGCTTGTCCCCTCTATGATACAGAAATGAATATGATTCATTTTCCTCTGATTATTTTATCCTCTACCTTCCTTTCTAACTGTCTGTCTTTTAGATCAACTGGAATACTTCTCAAGTCACGTGTGTGATTCTGCCAGGAACCTCCTTCTGTTTGTCCTAGTGGAGGAACAGCTTGGACACTGCCATGGCCACCGTTTTCAGCCTCACACAGTTGGTCTCACAGAGCCCAATACTGGGTCACCAGGTAGGTTTTTCTGTCAATGACCAAATGTGCCATTGAAAGCAGCTGTTAATGTCCTTACACAGTTATTATTATATGTATTATAATTCTCTTTTTCCTTTCCAAGAATCACCTTGACGACTGACAGGCTCTCATTGTTGGAAACAATGGTTTTGGATGATCTACCTAACTTAAAAGATACATATGCCTCCTTGTACTCCTCAGCTATGGAAGACTTAGAGGTGGATTTTGATTCAGGACTGGAGGAAGATGAACTGAAACAGGAGGCTGCTCCTGGGGATTCCACGATCTTTGTAGCTTTTAAAGGAAATATAAGTGACAGAGACTTTGAGCAGAAGCTGCATACCATACTGGAGAATGTGCCTGGCCTTTTACACATGGGTAATGTACCTTATCACTTTCCAGCTGTCCTTAAAATGCTTTTTTAGGTAGTCAGGGTACTTGCACAAGAAATAGATTATATTGGGTTTGAGCAACTTAGTTTGTAATGGTATTTGTTGGGGTTATTCTTAGGGAATTTGCAAGCTGTTCTTCTCAGAAATGGAGACTAAAAGTGTCTGCAGTTTAAAAGTTATTTATTTAGCAAGTTCATTCATTTCTCTTCTGTTTTCACATTTTAAGTGGTTTTATTCTCTTTCATGTCCCTCTGTTACACATGGCTGTGTTACACAAAAGTGAAACCAGGCTTGTTCACACAGGGGATGTGTTTTACTGCCCAAACTGTCCAATTTAAACTACTGCAGTGCATCTGAGGATGGGTTCACTTTCCAGTACCTGTGACATTACTGCCCTTTTCTGACCTACTCTACCTGATTGATTGATTGATTGATTGATTGATTGATTGATTTGTGTTGGGGAATGGGTAGTGCCCTGATATACCCCTGAATGCTCACCCAGCTCTGGGAACAACTCCATGGCAAGTCAGTGATAACAGGCTTTTTGGGACATCGTTTACCAGTGGGTTTAGATCTGGAAAAGACATTTGTCCCCTGTCTGAGCATGTTGCAAAAGGTCCTATACTGATTACTGATGGCTGCTCAGTTAGGTAGCCTTGATTGTTTTCTTCAACAGTGTCAAACACCTTTTCAGGAAAATAACACATTTTCAATAACCAAACTGAATTTCTTGGTCACTTTATTCCTTTCTTTCAATTTTGTCCGTGTAGTCAGCTGGTATCAGTTTGTTGGGTTCTTGCTGTTGTTGCTCAGAGAGATAAAAAAGCTGGGATAAGACAAAAATACTGTGAAGAAATACCAGTTTTGAGCTGGAAGGAGATGTAAACTAACAGACAATTACTGGTGTGAAGGGGTGTGTGTAATACCACAGATGAATTGTGTAGTTTTTGATATGAAATAAATTCAGTCTATAAGTGCATGTAGTCATCTTTGTTATATAGAGGCATCTGCATGCTGAGTCTGTTATAAATATTAATGCCAGGATTAATAAACATGATTCAGACCTCAGCTGAGAAAGCAAATTTTAAAAATCATTGTCAAGTTAATTTGAAAATTATCCATGTGAGAAGTTATTTAAACTGATTCAGAGCAAAATAGGATATCCTGAATGTGAAGCTAATAAATGGAGTTATCTTGGCAGATGCAGTGCTTGAAAAATTAGAAACTTGGCTACAAATACGTAGAAATACTGAAACTGGTGATAGAGTTTTTCTATGTAAAATATTGGAACATTAATAAGAGAAAATATGGGATTTTTCAAACCTCTACAAAAGGGGATTTTAAAACTCCTCCTGCCATGTTTCCAGCCAAAACCAAAGTTATAGGTCGAACAAGAATGAATTTAATAATTCCATTACTGTAGCAGCAAAATGGGCTTGGTGTATTAGTGGTGAACAAGAGCTTCCTGAATAGGAATGAATGTTGGCATTCTTAACTAATATGTTTTTCAGACTCCAAAAGTTAGCAAATGTTTAGTAAATCTAAGGTTACAGTGGAGGAGCTGGCTAATGAAAATTTGGGTCAGTGCTTTCTGTTTTGAGAGGAACTTTCTTTACAGAAAGATAGAAACTGGAAATTTATAAAGCTATATTAGGATTATATTTTTAACTATCCTTAACTGCATTTTGTAGCAATCATTTAGATAAGTATCACTTTGGATAATGTATCCAACGTAACTGCCCAACCTTTCTGCTGTTACTTTGAAAACCACTGATCTATGTAGAAACAATCATTTGTAGAAGAGATTTTAAGAAAACCTGCAAGTGAATATTTTGCATGATTTTGAGATGCTTTTTGGCAGTAGATTTGAAATGCTTACCCAGAAAACTAAATAATAAGGTACAAATCAATTAAATATTGCTAGGCGTCTGTTGGCACTGGTCTTGTAAAAAAAAAATGAAGGTGGTTTCACAAGCATTTGTAGAGCAAATATTTCAAGCATTTAATTCCTGTAATCAGTTTTTCCCCACATTCATCTGGTTCACAAACAAATGTGCTGTATCACAGGGCTAGAGTCCCTCTGCTCTGGAGCCAGGCTGGGAGATCTGGGGGTGTTCACCTGGAGGGGAGGAGACTCCAGGGAAACCTGAGAGCCCCTTCCAGGGCCTAAAAGGACTCCAGAATTGCTGGAGAGGGACTTGGGACAAAGGATGGAGTGCCAGGACAAGGAAGAATAGCCTTGAGATGAAGGAGTCTGGATTTTAGATGGGATATTAGGAGGAAATTGTTCCATGTGAGGGTGGGCAGGCCCTGGCACAGGGTGCCCAGAGCAGCTGTGGCTGCCCCTGGATCCCTGGCAGTGCCCAAGGCCAGGCTGGATGGGGCTTGGAGCACCCTGGAATAGTGGAAGGTGTCCCTGCCCATGACAGGGGGTGGAATGAGATGGGCTTTAAGGTCCCTCCCAACCCAAAACTAATGCCTATAATTGTATGAAATTTGTTTTATTAGATATTTTCTTATCTTTCCAAAGTAGTTTATCCACAGAATATTTTGATTTTTAAGTAATGCTATCAAGTGATTGTGTTGTCTATTGCATTGGTTATCATTTGAGTTGGTGTTTTTACTGTTAATTTTTTTGGAAAATCCCTGATGTGGTTTGGCATTGGTTGCTGTACACCTGTTTGGGGAAAAATCTCCTGTACCTGAGACTAAGCACTGGCAATTTTCATAGCCAAATACAGTTTTCTTTTTTTTAACTTTTTAACCAAGTTGTTTCATCAGACGTGTTTAAAAACTGCCTTTGCACTGACTTTGATTGTTTTTCTTTCAAGAATCCAACAAGTTAAAAGTGCAGAAGATAGAGCCTTGGAACAGCGTTCGTGTCACCTTCAACATCCCCCGGGAAGCTGCCGAGCGGCTGCGAATCCTGGCTCAGAACAACAACCAACAGCTCCGAGACCTGGGCATTCTCTCAGTTCAGATTGAAGGTATTTCACACCAAATCTGCTTCCAAAGCTTAGATTTAAGTAGATTCAAAAAGCAGTTTTGTGTACTGGGTTAGTGTCGCAGAACTTGTAAGTTACTAATTTGGCTTTAGTGAAAAAGATAGCTCAAAACTTCTATTCTTTCAAGAATAACATTTACTAATAATAAAATGAAAACTGGAAATGCTCTGAGCATGAGGAGCCCTCCTGAAAAATGTTTTCTGTGTGTTGACTAGGAAAGGGTTTATTGATTTTCTTTCCCTGTTGTTTCATATGAGGCTTTCTTTAAGATAAGTTTTCAGTGGAATTCACAGTTACCATATCCATTCTGGACAGTTGTCCAGGAGCACTCTCAGGATGAAATCAAGGGCAGGTCATGCTTGTCATGACATTTGTTCTTCTTAAAACTGAAATCCAGAAGAGTGCTGTGGTGTGTAAGTGTCCTTCTAAAGTGTGCAGTGGAGGTGAAGCCTGTTCTTCCTTTCTCTGCATCTCTTAAATGTCCTTTTGCAAAAGTCTGTGTTCTGCTTTCCTGTCTCTTCTGTTCACCCAACCTGTGCCTTACTTTAGGGGAAGGTGCTATCAACTTGGCTTTGGCCCAGAGCAGGAGCCAGGATGTGCGGATCAACGGGCCCCTGGGAGCGAGCACTGCCATGCGCATGGACACGGGATTCTCCATGCAGGGGGGGCAAGGTAAATCCCCTCAGGGCTTCTTTGTGGCGCTGCAGACGCTCAAACATTTACTGCTGGGCTAATGAAACTCCACTGGTTACAGCAACTATTGTTTGCAGAATTCTAATTGCCATTTAAATTAACGTCTGTTCTTGTTCCACACCGTCAAACCATGTCCTGTGTTGTGTAAATGAATTGTTGGGTGCGTTGTGTCCCACAAACATTGGAGTGATTTTGGCAGGGCCAATTGGTTTGTTTTCAGGTATTGTGAGGGTGGGGTGGTTTGGGGGTTTGTTTGTTTGTTGGGTAGTTGGTTTGTTTGGGGTTTTTATATACAGTCTATTGAAGGAGATGAGTATAGTGAATTCCCTTTGAAATATGCACAAATTATCAGTGTTCTGTTTGGTCCCCTTTATGGAAAGGTGCATAAATCTTTATTCAGTGTACAATAAACTGATTTAGATTAAATCCATTAGAATTATGGGAAGGACAGGACACTGTCGTTGTTACTCTCCTTATTTTTGGATAAACTTTTAAGATTTGATCATAAAGAAGGGATTTTTGTGGAAATGTTATTTTTTAATCTGTGTTTTAGAGTAGTGTATATTCATAAGAAATTTTTAACTACAAAACTCAGATTTGGCAACGAGTTTTACAAAGAAAGCTACTATCTAATTTATTAAAATAGCTGAATCATAAGGCAAAATAAATAACTAATATTTTAGTAAATAGGATTTAAAGCAATTAAACCAGAAGCGGTTTTGGTCAGTTTATCTAAGATGCATTTGCAGCTGTTGAGGAGAAGGAATGGAAAGAACATTTCAGCTTTATAGAAACCTAATTAAACAGTAGTGAAATTTTTATCCTTTACAAAGACTAAAACATTTAAAGAAGGGCTCTACTCTCCACTGTACCGATCAGCGCCTTCATTTCCCGTCTGCAGGTCAACAACATAACAGCAATATAACCAAGAGGGCAACAGTAGCAATAATTTTAGAAAATTTCAGCCTGTGGAAGTGAAACATTGAATTTTTTTTTTCTCTTGCAACACCTCAGTAACTTTGTAGTTTCAGGTTTTGCAAAAGCCTGAGTTACATGTACAGCTTTGATAAATCTTGTCACTTGGGGATTTCAGTGGTAGGTCTGGCTCACATTAATTAAAGAGTCAGTAGTGTTTCCTTTTATGCTCTTTTTAAAAATTGGGTGTTAAAGAAAGAGCTACAGCATAACCTGAACTTGTTAGTTTGATACCAGGGAGTTTGAGCTTTCAGAGAGGTGTGTCCTCAGGTTATTTTGGACAAACAACTCTTGAAGTCTAAAGAAATCTTTTACTGACAAATGTACTTTTTTCTTGTTCAAAGAAAAATTCTAAAATTCTTCTCTATGTAACTGCAAGACTTGATAATTTCTATTTTTATCTTTTAAGGTTTAATAAGAATGAGCAATGCTGCAGCTGTCATGATGTCCCAGGGTGGAAATGTGCCGTCCTCTATGGTGGCAAGTGGTGCTAGTGCTGAGCTGCAGCCACGAACACCTCGGCCTTCCTCACAGCCAGGTGGTGAAATTTAGTCACAATCCTGACCTGAAAAAGTTCTTAAACTTTGATTCTTCAGCACACAGGCTTGAGGGTGTACTTATGAGAATACTCCAGAATTGTTCTGGAGCATTTTCCCTGCCTTTCTGGGAGCTACTCTTTCTGTGAAAACCTCCCTTCCCCCTTAATCTGTTAAATTTTTTCAAATCATTTCGGTGCCTAAAAAGTCACCAGCTTGCTTGGTATTTTGTTCAAATGTGTTGAGCAATGGCAGTTGTATTTTTGCACTTGAACTGTCATGACTAAGCTTTATGTTTAGCTGAAGGTAAGAGAAGGATTAGTTCAATGAGGCAGGAATATTTCTGGTGCTCTTTTCCCCCCTATTTTAAGGAAGACTAGATAGACTGGTAGGTTAAGGATTGGGGGTCTGGTGGGTGTGAATGTATAGGGGTATTCTTCACAGATTCCCCAGGGAAGTGGTCATGGCATCAAGCCTGACAGAGTTCAGGGAGTGTCTGAATGATGCTCTTATTCCTGTGGTTTAGTTTTAGGTGATCCTAAACAGAAGCAGGGATTTGGACTCAATGGGCCTTCCGTCTGAAATACTCTGTGATTATGCAGTTCTGAGTGTGTAGAAGGCTCACATCAGTCTGTAGCATTGTGGGGCTGTTGTGCTTTATTCTAGAGGATATAAATTGATGAGACCTGGCTTCTCTGGAATTTTTATGCAGAGTAGGAAAATGCAAACAAGCAATTTAGCCTTTGTTGTTTTGGGATGGGTTTTGTCTACAGTAGGGGGTTTTTAAAATTATTTTTCTTTGCTATTTTATTAGATGCATTGGACCCACTCTTATCTGGGCTAAATATACAGCAACAAAATCATCCATCTGGATCTTTAGCTCCCCAGCTCCATTCAATGCAGTCAATTCCTGTAAACAGGCAGATGAACTCAGCCAACTTTCAGCAGTTACAACAGCAGCAGCAGCAGTTGCAGAATCGGCCTCCCCAGCCGCCACAGCAGGGAATACGACCTTCATTCACTTCACCAGCACAGGTTCCAGTTCCCCCTGGCTGGAACCAGCTTCCTTCTGGAGCACTTCAGCCTCCTCCAACCCAGGGAGCACTGGGTACATTGGCAGTAAACCAGGGTTGGAAAAAGGCCCCATTGCCTGGGCAAATGCAACAGCAGCTTCAAGCAAGACCATCTCTAGCAACAGTACAAACTCCTACTCATCCTCCACCTCCATATCCTTTTGGAAGCCAGCAAGCTTCCCAGGCTCACTCAAACTTTCCCCAGATGAGTAATCCTGGCCAGTTTACTGCTCCTCAAATGAAAAGCCTTCAGGGAGGGCCCTCACGGGTTCCTACACCACTACAACAACCCCACCTGACCAACAAGTCTCCTGCTTCTTCTCCCTCCTCCTTCCAGCAGGGCTCTCCTGCCTCATCTCCAACTGTTAACCAGACGCAGCAGCAGCTGGGACCAAGGCCTCCCCAGAGTAGCACTCTTCCCCAGGGATTCCAGCAGCCTGTCAGTTCTCCTAGTCGTAATCCTATGGTGCAACAAGGGAATGTACCCCCCAACTTCATGGTGATGCAGCAGCAAAACCAAGGTCCACAAGGTTTACACCCTGGTTTAGGAGGTAAGAAGTACTGAGACCTTCATTTTTTTTAAAAGGAAAAGAAACATAAAGTGTCTAGAACTAATATTGCTGTTAGTTCTGAAAAGATCCTTTATGAGACAGAATCAATGAATAGATGGAGTGAGGTGGGTATTGGTGAATGAACATCTGCATCACTTGGTTTTTACTGTCTCTGTCTTGCAGTGTCACAGAGATGCTCGAAGGGTCAGGGAGGAGTTGCTGTGTGCATTGCACTTATTACTGCCGTAATAAGTCGTCCTGTTGACAGCTCTTCTGTTGCCTTTAAGCAAGCTTAAGATGTTCAGAGATGCTGTGGGGATTTTGTTTATGTTTGGTGTTGTTCTTTTTGGGGGGAAAGGGGAGGATTTTTTGCAAGAGTGTAATGAAAACACTTTTTTTTCTCTCTTCAGCTTCCTCTGTCACCATTTACATTTTCTATTACAGAAGTGAGGCATTGTTTTGCATCTTCCTTTCTAAGATGTGGGTGTTTCTTCTTCACCCTGTCCTTATTTGTCACCAGTTTCTTCCCATATAAAGAGGGAAGAACTATTGTTGCCATGCTGTTGTACTCCCTATCCTAAAATTAAGACATTAAGGGATGTTTTAATTTCTCATTTGGCTGTGCTGTCTTCAGTTTTCTTTTTGGACCAATGCACTCACTTCTTTTCCTTACTACTCCTAGAGTTCTTCTTTAACAATTAAGGCATTTCTTTTGTCAGTCCCAGGATCTCTTTTGTGTCTTTAGTGGTTTTTTCCCCTTGAGTTCTTTGTATTTCCATGCAGACTTGTCATGCTTCTCTTTGCTCACTCATTTGTTCATCTTCTCGGATGGCTGTTTTCAGATCCCATACACCAGTTCTTGCTTAAGCCTTTGAAATAATTTCTTTATGTACTTATAGCCCATATTCTTTGTCCACCTACACACACATAAATACATTCTAGTGTCTTGCATTCTCATATTGTACATTCAAAATCTGTCCAAACACTGTAAGGAATTCCTGTTTCTTGGTCTACTGATCTGGACAAGCTTCTTGTTTTCACTGTTTGTACTATAGGTCTCATTTGAATTCTGATGAATTTTCTGTGTTTCAAGGTTGTCTTGGCCAGTGCCCTACACTTGGTGTATCTTATTTTGTCTCCATCTGGAAGCAGTTATTCATTATTTATTATAGTCATATTTCCCTACAGTCTTGCCTCTCCAGCCATATGTCCCCATCAGAAATCTTAGCCATGACCTTTAGCCAGTATAATCTCCATGTTCTGCTTCCTAACTAAACCTACTATAAACAAACCTCAATTTTTTTTTAAAGTTAAAAGTCACACCAGAAATAAACTATCAAAATATGTCATTTGGTCTTATTGTACACCTTATTGCTAAATCAACAATCCTGCTGTGAGCTGTATCCTCAGGTGATTATAAAAGACAGGATTCCTTGGTTTCAGCAAAGCTGTGTTGCTCCCACTGCTGAGATTTTTGCCTGAGTTCTGTGCATGCTCATTCTTTGCTGCAATTTATATGTTAATTTGTCATTATAGATCTTTCCATTTTTAAGCCACCTTACATTTACAGGTTTGGTGTAAATGAATGCATTCAAACACTTTTCACTTCACACAGCCAATTTAGCAAATCAGAATTTATATCAGAGTTAGAATAGGCCAAGCTAACACTTTATGTTTTTCTCAGTTTAAGCATTCCTATGTGCAAAACATCCCTAAAAGTTTAACAGAACTCAAGCTGGAGTCCAGTGATGTGGTGTTTCAATAAGTCTGTTTCTGTATTTGCAGATATATTTGGTGTTTGGCCTATGGACTTGATTACCTTGAAATATGAATTACAACCTAAGACCAGATAATTAGCACAAGCAGTAAAATTAGGTGTGCAAGAAAGCTGTAACTGCAGAAGGAATTGAAGTCACATTCTGGCACTGGGTCAGGAAAATAAAGTGGGCAGTTGGCAGGGTTGCTTCAAAGTCTGAGGCATTGTGTGTGGACAGTGAGTTAAAAATAAGTGGATTCTCTTAAATCTATCCACACTGCTGCTCACGCTGGCAGATATAGGGGAGGTTTTTCTCTCTGTCCCAGGGCAGCAATGATGTTTGGATATGCCAAAGTGTGAGTGTTGTGCCACATAAGGGCCTCAAAGAATTCCTTGCTCTTGCAGCAGGAATAGCAGAGTTACTTGAACGAGCAGCCGGTCTGGACATACTGAACTGTGGGGTTCCTCAGCCCACTCTGGGGTGAAAAGACTCTTTGAGTGTGTGCACACAGCAGCACTGATAAGGAGTATGTGCCTGGTGTGTCAGAGTTGGTGAGAGGAGCACATCACTAACAAAATGCCAGTTATTTCTGTTTGTGTCCATTGAATAAATTAAGGGCGTGCTAAGAGATGCAGTAGAGCAGAAAGCAACAAACCACGTTACTTTGATTTCTAGTTTCTATAAGGTCAAATGTGGACTTTTCACCTTCTCTGGGTCATAAGTTTTATACTTAAATTATAGTTTGAAATTATTCATGGTAATTTGTTAGACAGAATTATTGCACAGATAAGAACTATAAATGTCTTCAGTGGATTTTGTATGTTGGCAAAAAACAATTTCTGCCTAAACCTGTCATATGACAGCACAGACTCAAAGGTATTCTCCAATTATAGATTTTGTCTATTTTTTTCTTCC
The DNA here is from genome assembly GCA_013396995.1 of Dicaeum eximium. Taxonomy (NCBI): domain Eukaryota; kingdom Metazoa; phylum Chordata; class Aves; order Passeriformes; family Dicaeidae; genus Dicaeum; species Dicaeum eximium. The sequence goes on along the minus strand of VWZP01008443.1, from coordinate 11,723 downwards.
CATTTTCCATAGTAACTAATCAGAAAATTCTCATGTTCAGGAATGCCCAAGCGACTCCCCCCGGGGTTCCCTGCAGGCCAGGCTAACCAGAACTTCCTGCAAGGTCAGGTGCCCTCCACAGCTCCAGGAACACCAGGGAACAGCGGAGCACCTCAGCTGCAAACCAGCCAGAATGTGCAGCACACAGGTCTGACTGCAGTGGGGCCTTGTCAGCTTTTTCCATTTGTAGCACATGATGCCTTTTTCTTGTGTCATGTGGGTCTCAAACCATTAAACTCCTGCCATTAACAGGGAGCTGCTGGCTGGGGCTGCAGCAGCACTCTGGGTGTAGTCCTGGATAGGGAAAAGAAAAGCATAAGGCTGCTCATGCTTCTCAAAACCCAGCTACTATTGATGATCTATGGGTTTGGGCTTTAGAAGCAGCTGTTGAGAAATTGAAAGGAAGGTAGCATTGAAATTTGGAGGCAAGGGGTAATAAAGATACAACACAAAAGGAACTTCTTGTCCAGAAAAATGAGGTGTAATTATCTTAGAAGCAGAATAGCAAAATAATCTTGTTCTGCTCTGAAAAGATTATTTATTACTTCCTTCAAAAATTTCTGAAGTCTTCTTAAAGTGTGAAAATGAAATCTTTAATTCACAAATGTCTCCCTCCATTTAACTACTCAGTTATTGGTCTTTTGGCTGGATTATGGATACCTTGATGACATAATTTCATCAGTACTCTGTGTGTGTTTATTCTTTAACCCATAATAAAGTAACCTCAGGGTTTGAAGCTCATTTTGGTTAGGAATTACTCTGCTGAGTTAGGTGACATTATGGAAGATTTACAAACTTAGGTGCAGATAACTGAAATTAAGTTTCTGTTCTGTCTTCTGCAGTGGGATATAGGGGAAGTACCAGTCCAAGTGTTTATTTTGAGATGTATGATGTTCTGTTTTGACAACTAACATGTATCTATAGTGTTAAACTTTGCATCCCAGGACTGCAAATGTATAAGATATGCCAGTTTATTGGAAAAGAGAGGAAAGCAATTTTGGAGTACTCAACACTTAAAGGTGTGAAAACTCTTGCACCACTCCAACTAGTTTCTTACTGGTATTTTCTTTTTATTTTGTTAAGGTGGCCAAGGATCTGGACCTCCTCAAACTCAGATGCAAGCAGCACATGGCCCACCAAATATGATGCAGACCAATCTAATGGGACTTCATGGAAATATGAACAACCAGCAGGCTGGTGCTAGTGGGGTGCCACAAGTTAACATGGGCAGCATGCAGGGACAGCCTCAGCAAGGACCACAGTCCCAGCTTATGGGGATGCATCAGCAAATCGTGTCCTCTCAAGGACAGATGGTGAACATTCAGGCTCAGGGATCACTGAACCCTCAAAACCAGATGATACTTTCTCGAACTCAGCTCATGCCACAAGGCCAAATGATGGTGACACCTCAAAACCAAAATCTTGGTCCCTCTCCTCAGAGGATGACCCCACCCAAACAGATGATTCCCCAGCAGGGACAGCAGGTCATGTCCACACACAATCAGATGATGGGACCTCAGGGCCAGGTCTTGCTACAGCAAAACTCAATGATGGAACAGATGATGACTACTCAGATGCAAGGAAATAAACAGCCTTTTAATACTCAAAACCAGTCCAATGTTATGACGGGGCCAGCTCAACTGATGAGAGGACCAACCCCAAACATGCAAGGAAACATGGTGCAGTTCACTGGGCAGATGATGGCACAGCAAGGCCCTGTGAATGGGAATCCTTCTCAGGTGATGGGAATTCAAGGGCAAGTTTTAAGACCCACTGGACCTGGTCCTCACATCTCTCAGCAACTTGGGGATACTGCGACCACAACAAACAACGATGGGAACTTGACTCAGATGTTACCTGAGGTTCCTGTGCAGCAGCCAAATATGGTGGCTTCTCATATGCAAGGAATGCAAGGAAACAACAGTGCTTCAGGGAGTCATTTCTCTGGCCATGGGCTGCCTTTCAATACAGGGTTTAGTGGAACTCCCAATGGGAATCAGGTTTCCTGTGGGCAGAACCCTGTGTTTCCTGTCAATAAAGATGTGACGCTCACAAGTCCACTCTTGGTTAACCTACTCCAGAGTGATATCTCAGCAGGGCACTTTGGTGTGAACAACAAACAGAATAACCAGAATGCCAACAAGCCAAAGAAGAAGAAGCCTCCAAGGAAGAAGAAAAATAATCAACAGCTAGAACAAACAATGTAGGTTTAATATTACAGTGGTTTTTATAAGGGGCATGAAGAAACTCCCACAGGCATCTTGTCAATGTTTTATCAGCAAGTAATGGGTGAGAAAGGACTTGTTTTTTATTCATGTTGTAGCAGTTTCTCTCAAGAGTTGGTCATTGGAATGTTTGTTCAAGATTAAAAATAATGTGAAAATATCCAAACTCAGTTATAAACCCGATTCTACCAGCACTGTTCCTTACCTTTACTGAGTGAAGGAAGTTTAGCATGTGGCCCATGGTGCCACAGCCCTTGGAAGAGGAGGCTGCCTTTTTTAAGCAGTCTGCCAGCCACGTTCAAAGGGTGGGAAGTACATTCAGAAGAACTAGAAGCCTCTAAAACATGTGCAGAACAGATTCTGAGGCGTTGTTTTCTAAACGTGTGCATATCCTGACACATTTCTGCCTGGAATAGAGCTGGACTTCTCTCTTAGTTGAAGCTGCAGCTAGAATTTGGAGGGAAGAATGTGGTACTTTCTGGGTTTGAGATTAACCAAGCGGTGCTGGTCTTCCTGGCCTAGCAGAGATTAGGAAGGAAAAAAAAAACCCCTACAGCTCTTGAGAGGGAGGAGGCCAAAGGAAAAGACTGGCAGATAATGAATGAATGTGTCTTTTTAGTGAAAATACAAGACTGCAGATTCTCTTCCTTTGGCCAGAGTGTTCTTAGCCGGCTGTTCTGTAAGCATTTGTCATTGACAGTTCACTATCAGCCAGCACAGGCTGGTAGCTGCTGCTGCTGTGCCATTATTCTTCTCAAATGGTCAAGGCAGATATGCTTTATTTAATCATCCTGGTGCTGCAGATGAGCCCATGGGGCATTAATAGGAATCCACCTGATGGTACTTTGGGGGATTGTTTTCAATCAGGGAAAAATGAAAAATAAAATTACACAGAAAATTATATCAGAAATATCCAAATATCAAAATTAAATTATTAGAACCAAGCAAAAAGTGGCATTAGCAGATGAAGCTCCTGGTGTGGCTCTGGTTCCACCAGTCTGGCCCCTTTGAATAATCATGTTTTTAACCTGAAGTTTATGCTGCATTTCCTAGGGACACTTGTTTAGTTCAGTGCAAAGAGAAGATGGCATCAACTATTAAGCAACTGTTCAATATTTTGACTTTTCTCTTGGTTATTCAGTGTGTAGCCCCAGCCTGCATTTGCTGCAGTGTCAAGATTCCTTCATGAAGATGGAATTAATAATCTCATGGACATTTTAATTGTGGACTGAAAAACTCACATCATCCATAGCAAGTGATCTTTTGTGACAATCATTAATTGGCTTAACTAGTACAAAAATAAAATGCAGAAATGCTGTAAGGTAAAACAAAGCATGCTAATTTAATAGGCCTTGGAAAAAAGCTTGTCAAGCCTCTCCGGTATAGTTGTATACAGTCATGATATGGCTTGTCAGGTCCTCACTGCTGCTGCATGATCTCAAATTACAGTTGGAGGAGGACACAGTCTGTGACCAGATGTGGAAACCTGGGTAAAGTAACTTGGCCAGCACCAATTGTGTGGCCAGTCTGCAGCTTTGGGGTGACTTAGAAACCTAACAGAGATACCAGTTCCTCCAGTCCAAACAGATTCCAATAAAACAATGGTAACCACTGCTGTAGCAAGTGCCTTGCTGTGGAAGTGACAGAGCATTCAGAGGGAGCAGATGAGTTGGCACCACCTTCTGAAAAAAAATATCCATTAATAATTAAAGAAAACTCTTCTTATGATTTTGTTTTCATTGGTCTTACTGATGAGCACCCAGCCTCAGTGTGGCCTGGGAATAGCAATAAATGTGTCTATAAAGCTCTTCCTCTGAGCTTGCAAAGCCTCAAAAGACTATTTGCTTATTTAAAAGTTTTCACGGTAGAAGTCTCAATTACAGCTTTTCTAATGAGCTATGACAGCTCAATTCCAGCTCCTAAATAAGGTTTTGAATCAGATTTTGGTGTAATTAACAAAGGAACCAGAATGTTGTTCTGATATGGATGAGCATTTTGGTTCTATGTGGACTATATCAATACTTGATCCTTGCAGAAGCACTAAGAAGGGAGCTGTTCTTACAAAAGTTCCTGAGTTTATTCTCCAGCAAAGAGAGGGAGACTGCAGTGAAAGCTGGCTGTAACAGCTTCCTGCCTCCCTCACTCTCAGCTTCCCTCAGATCGTTAGGCAAGCTCAGCATTTTCCTGCCTTGGAATTGGCAGGAATGAAATCCGATTTGGATCACTTTCTCTTGCATCAGAAGCAAATAGGATGCTTTTCATCTCAGCTTCCTCTCTGTCATTCTTCCTCAGAAATTTTAGAATTCAGAGCAGCAAGCCTTGTGTGGAAATGCAGCTAATTTGATAAAGAGACTAAAAAGAAATAATTTCTGAGAAATAATAACATAGTAACAGAAGTACAGTTAGTAATACGGATTGCAGTTATGTTGGAATGTAAATAGGATAAGTGAGCTATTGAAAGAGTTTACTCAGCCGAGTCCAAAATAGTTTCAGGGGTTTGCTTAATTGAGCAACTTTGCATTGGAATGAAACCCAGGGCATTTGGTTGTTTAAAAGTGTGTGCATCTGTGTGCTGAATGGAGACTGAGGGTAATGGGATGTAAACTGAGGAACAAGGTGCTAGATGAAATGGGATTGTGGATAAAACAGGTTGGTTAATTCTATTAAATCCATGCACAAACAAGCAGTTGTTTAATGTTCCTCTGTGCACAGAACATGAACATCCTGTGCACTGATAGAACAGAAATAATCCACTGTGGGAGGTCATTCCCAGTGCTGCTATTCAGGTTGCAGTGTCTGGTGCAGGTGGTGGCAATGCTGCAGGACAAAGATGCTTTTCCCAACCGGACTCAGAGGATTTCACTGCCGGTCTGGGGGTGCCAGTCCCTTGGAAGAACTGGGGAAATGCCCTCACTCAGCAGCAGGGGAGGAGCTTCTCTGTACCACAGAACTGCTCCTCCTGGGCAGGGCTGGGTCTCCCACACCTGTCATCTTAGGTTTGCTCTCCTTATGACCCAGCTGCCACCTTCTTTGGTTTGGTTGGTTTGGGTTTTCCTGGAGTACACTTCCCACTCCGATGAGGGATTTGTATCTGAAGGCTGTATTTCAGAGTGCAGCTGGTAGAGCAGAGGTACTGCTGATGACAATCCAGACTGTACCTGGTGTGCAGTTACTCTTATATATTTTTTCACATCTAGAGCAGTAGAAAAGAAGAATAAATATGTAATATTTTGTCCCTCATGCAAACATCTTGCTATTCATATTCTGGTTATTTTTCAGGAGTAGTTGTTGCTAAGCATACCCGGCGAATTTCAGCCACATTTGAGGTTCAGTTGATGTTTAAATTTTCCAGCAATGACAGAAGCAGCCTTTCTTACCATAGCTGCTCTTTGCTGGCAAACCAAGCTCGGGTGTGTTCTGCCAGATTTGCACAGACCCATCTGGCAGGAGGTGTTTGCTAAGGATCCACTGTGCACCAGATTGTTTTCTGGGTTAAACCTTTCTGTGCAGTGATGGTTGTGTATCAGCTTTGAGCTGAACTTTTTAGCATTTTTAATCTCCCACCATTGTAAATAAATACCAAAATTGACAAATTTGAGATTGCATTCACAATTTTAGGTATTATTTCAGATCACGTGGCTGGCACCTGCACCAAAGGCTGCAGCTCTTCTGGGTGATTTTGCCGCCAGAATTTTTGTTCATTTGTGGCTGTTAATAAAATGCTCTGGGCATATCTCTGTATTTTGCCAGTTTTCATCAAATTTATTGGTAGAGGCATGTAAGCCTACACCACCTACATCACAAAAATTGGTGTGCTGGATTAGGCACAGCATTGCACTCCAGGTGCTTTTCTTGGCAGTACTTGCCCTCAGCAACAGTGGCTGGAACAGTTCTGCTTGCCCTGTTTTCACCTTTCTTCTCTCTTGGTGTATGTTCTCTCCAGTTTTTACCCACAAAAATTCAGGGCTTTCCAGTCACATGCTGCTTTTTGGATGTTGATTAGGTAGCTGATAGAACATTAGGACAGGCCTAGGGTGTCTCCATGGGTGTCTACAGATTTGCGTCAGCTGTACAGGTGCCAGAAACTCTTATTCTCAAGTAAATTGAAATAGGATATATCTCCCCACCATTACATATTTCAAATTCGTATTTTGCTGAAAATGTTGCTTTTGTCCATGGCATTTCTGCATGATTCTGTCTCTCTTTATTGGCAGTGTACTTTTTTGGTGTCTTTAGTTTTAGCTTAGAGCTTTTCCTACGTAGAACTTCCTGTAACCTTCATATATTCATGTTGGTGATAAGCAGTTTAGTTCTTCTACTCTTCATCCCACTTTGTTTTACATCCTCTGACCATATATATTGTTCACTTGGGGTTTTTCTAAGTCTGCAAAAGCTGTCTTAATTTAGTCAAAGTATTGGGCATTGAGTCTGGACAATTTTAAATTGTCCTAGAGAGTCTCCTGGAGCATCAGATTCCTCATGAGAAGGATTTGGGGGTGCTGATGGATGAAAAACTGAGTATGACCCAGCAATGTGCACTCACAGCCCAGAACCCCACTGAGTCCTGGGCTGATCCCCCAGTGTGGGCAGCAGGGCCAGGGAGATTCTGCCCTTCTGCCCCACTCAGGTGAGACCCCACCTGCAGAGCTGCCTCCAACCTTGAGGCACAAGAAGGACACTCCTTTGGAGAGAGTCCAGAGGAGACCACAGAGATGCTCCAAAGATTGGAGTCCCCCTGCTCTGGAGCCAGGCTGGGAGAGCTGGGAGTGTTCACCTGGAGAAGAGAAAGCTCCAAGGAAACTTCAGAGCCCCTTCCAGTGCCTAAAGGGGCTCCAAGAGAGCTTGAGAGGGACTTGGGACAAGGGATGAAGGGACAGGACAAGGAGGAATGGCTTCCTACTGCCAGAGGGCAGGGTTAGTTGGGATACTGGGAGGCAATTCTTCCCTGTGAGGGTGGGGAGGCCCTGGCACAGGTTGCCCAGAGAAGCTGTGGCTGCCCCATCCCTGGCAGTGTCCAAGGCCAGACTGGATAGGGCTTGGAGCAGTTTGGGATAGTGAAAGGAAGTGGAATGAGATGGGCTTTAAGATCCCTTCCAACCCAGACCAGCATGTGATCACTTACAGAACCCCAGTACCACACAGTCTGTGCTCTGGAGGGTGTTTGCAGTACCTGACATGTCAGTGCAGTTGTGCTGTGATGGTATCAGAGGTCTTGGATACCCTGAGTGAGTAACTTCTGGGTGTAGTACTGGCAGAAAAGGTGCTACCATTAAAATAAATAAAAAATGCATCTACCCATGGCACTTGCTTAGCCATACAGATGTCATAGGAAAGCCTGTTCAGTTTAGTTGAAGTATATGTAGCTCTATCATTTGAAATACCCATTGGCATTCTCTTAGATCTAAAGCTCAGATTCGTGGTAGAAATAAATGTTTAGGCTCAACAGAGCACCAGGCAACTTGTTTCATTTTCAGTAGTACCTAAGGCAGTGACTATACTATACACAGACCTGGTGTGTGTGTTCCAGTCTGACAAGTTACATCAGAGGCATTTCAGTGGGTTATTCCAAGTCTGTGGAGAGTGCTAGGAATCAGTTATTTGAGTACTTAGTTATAGAAGCGGAAATCAAACACTGATGTAGGGGCTGGATCTTAATTGCGATTATTTTTCTTTCAGTTCTTCAGAATCACGTCCAGCTGGCCTGGAGGAGAGTGATCAGTCATCGATGTCTGGAGACCAAGGACTGAATTTAGAGAAGTCAGGCCCTAAACTCTCTGATTTTGCAAGTAGACCACCAGGTATTAGGATTTTTCTGTGATTATCTGAATGTAGTAACTATAGGAGAGCTTTTAACAATCTTTGTGACAGTTCTGTTTTATTTATGCTGTCACATATTCAAGTTCAAACCTCTTTTTCTCCTAGTAAATAATTGGTACCATTGTTTAAGTGTTTTCTTTGGTTTAGCTCAAAATGAAGAGATGGCCCCATTCTCATTTATCATTCTGCAGATATCATACTGAGTACTGTAGCGTTATTCAGCAGTAACATAACTGATTAAAAAAATGTTGTATTTCTAGCTGTAGCACAGACTGCTGTCTTAAAAATGTAGCATTGACCAATAATTGATTTTTGAGAAGAAGCAGTGGTTGTAATTGGAATAATCCTTTGCATGTAGAGAAGATTAAACCTAAAAGTCTGCAATAGGATTTATATTATAAACGGGGAATTCTTAGCATGTTTTTGGCCAAGTAACACATGGCAAATTCTATTTTATACTCAACAAATTGTCAGGTCTGTGGCAGGTATGCTGGTCCATGACTCTTGGGGACTGTCAAACCCAGAAGTTAGTTTTAAGGAGTAATAATTAGTGAAAGCCCAACTCTGTGTTTGTCAGTAAAAGGAAGCCCATGGGCAGTTGCAGAGACTTGTCAGGTGGTGTGAACCTGGGTTAGATACAACACACTAAGAGATCTCCAGTTAAATCTCATGCAAATCATACATTAACTGAAACTATTTTTATGACTTAAGTAAAATCTTTGGCTTTGTTTGTAAAGCCTGTTTTGTTAATGTGGCTCTCATCTAGATAAACAGGCTCCAGGCTATACTTTCTATCCAATCCTGTTTGATACAGAAATTCTGCTTCCTCTGATCTTTGGTTGGTTTTAACGTGTCATCCCGTTGCCCTGTTTAATGTGTCCTCCTGTTGCCCTGTTGCTTTAGGTTATCCATCTCAGCCGGTGGAGCAAAGGCCACTTCAGCAGATGCCACCTCAGCTCATGCCACACACGCAGCAGCCCCAGCCCCAGCAGCAGCAGCAGCCCCAGGCAGCCCCACAGCAAGGCCAGGCACCCCCCCAGACACCACAGCAGCAGCAGATGATGATGATGCTGATGATGCAGCAGGATCCTAAATCAGTCAGGCTGCCTGTGTCCCAGGGGATTCACCCCCCCAGGGGGCCCCTGAACCCAGATGCCCAGCGGATGCCGATGCAGCAGAGCGGGAACATGCCAGTGATGGTGAACCTCCAGGGGCCTGGATCAGTGCCCCCATCTCCTGACAAACAGAGGATGGCCCTGCCAGGCAATCCTCCTCTGGGAAATAATGCAAGAAAAATGGTTTATCCAGATAATGTACAGAATCCTTCCAGCTCACCTCTCAGAGAGGTGTCATCAGTATCCTCTCTTCCAGAAGGAGGTGGAGCTGAGGGCCCTCCAACATCAGGAGCTCAGAATAATGTGACATCTCATTTAGTAGTTTCACAGAACCAGTTAATGATGACAGGACCCAAGCCTGGACCATCCCCACTTTCAGCTGCCCAAGGTGCAAGTCCCCAGCAGCAGTCTAGTTCTCTGTCTAGTGCTCTTACGCACCACTTTCCAAATGTTGCTGCCCCATCACAAACTTCAAGGCCTAAAACCCCAAACAGAGCTAGCCCAAGGCCATATTACCCTCAGACTCCTAATAACCGTCCACCCAGCACAGAACCCTCAGAAATTAGCCTGTCTCCAGAGAGGCTCAATGCTTCTATTGCTGGTCTGTTCCCTCCCCAGATCAATATTCCTTTACCTCCCAGGCCTAATCTCAACAGAGGATTTGATCAGCAGGGTCTGAATCCCACTACTTTAAAGGCCATTGGACAAGCCCCATCAAATCTCACAATTAGCAATCAGTCCAGTTTTACTGCCTCACAGTCACACAAGTTGGAAGGTGTGGTCATCAATTCGGGCAAACAAACCAACACTGGAGGAACAAAGAGAGCAAGCCCAAGCAATAGTCGGAGGTCCAGTCCTGGATCTAGTAGGAAAACCACACCAAGCCCTGGCAGACAGAATTCAAAAGCAGCTAAATTATCATTGACAGCTCAGCAGAATCCATCTCTCTTGCAGAACATGGAATTACAGAGAAATATGATGGCTAGTCCCTCTTCTTTGCCAACACCTGTGACCACAAGTTTTCAAAATAACTCCATGCTAAGTAACCAGAATCCTGCAGTTTCTGTACCTGCTGTGACTAGCATTCCTGAAGACAATAAGGAGAGCCTTAGTGTGCCTCCAGATACTGAGAGTCAAAGTGCACAAGGTGTCCAAGGTAGCAAGGACCAGCCCAGTATAGAACTGAAAGGTGTCCCTACTTCAGAAATTAAAGTGCTGACTCCTGAGGAACAGGCAAAAAAAGATGGGCAAGCCTTAGACAGCAGTAAGCTCCCAGTCATGGAGGAAAGTAAAGCCACAGTATCCCCAGCTATGAGGGAGGCACCAACTTCTCTAAGTCAACTTCTTGACAATTCTGGAGCTCCTAATGTGACCATTAAGCCCCCTGGGCTGACTGATCTTGAAATGGTGCCAATAGTCCCCACTGGTGAGGAGCTAAAGAAGATAGCTGTCATTCCTCCACTGCAGGATTCGTCCTTGAGCAAGGAGCCATCTAATTCACTTAGCCTGCCTCAAAATAATGAGCCCTGTCCAAATCCAGGGCACCAGGAACCGGGAGAAGTAAATGCAAGTGTGGCACAGAGTGTTCCTCCAGTAATGCAGAGGTCTGTTAGTTCTTCTATTTCAGGTCCTTTACCTCCCAACCAGATAACAGTTTTTGTGACTTCAAACCCTATTACATCTGCTGCTAATACATCAGCTCCGTTGCCATCCCACTTGCAATCTGCGTTAGTGTCCACTGTTGTCACCATGCCCAGCGTGGGGAGCAAAGTGATGGTTTCGGAGGGACAGTCGGCACTTCAGTCCAATGCCCGGCCGCAGTTCATCACACCTGTGTTTATAAACTCATCCTCAATCATCCAAGTGATGAAGGGCTCTCAGTCCAGCACCATTCCAGCAACCCCCATGACTTCTAACTCGAGCCTGATGCCTCAGTCGGTCGCGGTTGTTGGTCCTTTGCACATCCCACAGAATATCAAGTTTTCCTCCGGGCCCACTCCTCCCAGCACCTCATCTACCAGTCCTGTGACCAGTATTGCCACCAGCAGATCACTCGTTCTGAATCCTTTGGCATCTCCTGTCCAACTGCCTTCTTCTGCTCCAACTCCTTCCAGTGTTCCTTCACAGCTTCCTGCTCAGCAAGCCAAGGACTTCAGCCCGGAGGAGACTTCCCAAGGTGCAGGGTCGGGTGAGCAGTGCCCTGTGCCAGCAGCCCAGTCGGGACCTGTTGTTTCCTCTCTGCTTACGAGCAGCCCGGGATCTGGGAATAGACGCAGTCCTGTTTCATCCAGCAAGGGAAAGGGAAAGGTAGACAAGATTGGTCAGCTCCTGCTGACTAAAGCGTGTAAGAAGGTCACTGGCTCCCTGGAGAAAGGGGAAGAGCAGTATGCTTTGGACGGAGAAACAGAAGGTCAGGGACTAGACACGTCGGTCCCAAATAGTTTGGGAACAGAGCAACAACCGGCAGAACTCGATAACAAATGCGGGACGCCTCCAGCACCCAGTCTTACAAAGCAGAGCACTTCTG